>JARYGA010014660.1:0-23717 GCA_030545235.1 Helianthus tuberosus
GTTATATAATTGGATGAAACTTGATTTTAAAGATCATAAATAATTGTATGGAAAGTAAGAAAAAGAAGAGGCCCTATAAAGTATGTACACTTTCTTACTTATTTGGTTTTTGTATATACCAATAATTGAAGAAGCCAAGTGCCCCATAAGGTCAGGCGGGGTGGTGCGTGATACCATCCCATCACTCGTTAATCCGCAACGGAACACCGCCGCCGGCCATATTATCACGCGTTATATTATTAACGCGTTGAATTTGAAAATTGGAACGTTGAAAGGAATGATTTTTGACCGTTTGTAATTGTTTTTTGACCGTTTGAAACCCTTTTTTTTATTTAATCCTCAATACTCAATTCAAAAAAACAACAAATTCTCTAAACCATTCTCACCACACTCAATACAAAAAATCAAAAAACTCTCCAACTCAATCTAAATAATTTTACAAGAAACATGGAAGGTTCAAGCAAGAGAGGTGGGGATTCGAAAAAAAGAGGTTCGGGAACGAAGAAAAATCCCGTAAGACCCAAGGTTCGAGCGAATCTTGGCGAGCCGACGCGCTTTAGGTTGCAAGACGAACCCGACCAAGTCCCACCCTTTCAAACCCAACAATATCCACCCTTTCAAACCCAACAATATCCACCCTTTCAATCGCAAACGTATCAAAACCAACCGTTCGTCCAACCGTTCGTCCCACCGTTTCAACCTCACCAATTTCAACCCCAAACGTATCAAACCCACCAACTCGACCCACTACTAGAAACCAACACCGTCATCCATCATTTTGCAAATGCGTATCGTGAACCACAACAAAGTCTTGACGACGATGAAGATGATGATTACGTTCAAGAACAACAACAAGAAGAAGAGGAAGAGGAAGAAGAAGAAGAAAATGATGACGTTCAAGAAATCGTCCCAACCGTCCGACAACAATGGACGAGCGAGGAGGATGTGTCCTTGGTGCAGGCGTATTTGCACATCTCGGAGAGCAGGAAACATGCCAACGAGCAAAGAAATGATGCGTTTTGGAGACGGGTCATTAATCATTTCAGGCAACTTCCCGGTGCAAGGATACGAAACATGGACCAAATGACGTCGAAGTGGACGGATTTGAACGGGAAAATTAGTAAGTTCAACGCTTGTTTCATTCAAAAGGTATGTTTTTTTATTAAAGTTTAAATCTTTTTTCATTGAAAACTGTTTTTTATTAAAAAAAAAAAAAAAAACAGAAACAGTTTTTTTTTTAAACAGAAACAATTTTTTTTTTTAAACAGAACAGTTTAAAAAAAAAACAGAAACAGTTTTTAAAAAAAAAAAACAGAACAGTTTTAAAAAAAAACAGAAACAGTTTTTTTTAAATAACAGAAAACTGTTTTTTTTTTTTATAAAAAACAGAAAAGTGTTTATTTTTTTAAAAACAGAATTTTTTTTTAAAACATAACCTTTTATATTTTTTGTAGAACCGAAACCCACAAAGTGGAGCGAGCGAGGCGACAATCATGCGACAAGCCACCGAAATTTATTGCGATGTCTACAAAAAGAGGAGTTTTCCACACGTGGCGGCATGGGAAGTTGTGAGAAATCACCCGAAGTGGGTCCCCGTTGAGTTGGTTGACATGCGTGGTCCTACGGCTCCAAAAAAACGAGGAGGTTCGAAAAGATCAAAGACATCCGATTCGGGGAACTACACGACTTCCGCGTCGGATAACTTGCCCGAAATGAACTTAAACGACGACCCCCTTGATGAACCCGATCAACCCGTTGACGACCCCGTTGAAGAAGATACACCTACAAGGCCACGCCGCAGGAGAGGTGGTGAATCGTCAAGCAAAGGGAAGGAAGCGGTGGCGGAGTCGATCTTTAGGATCGAAGAGGAGAAAATGACCCGATACAAGAAGGCCAAAGAAAGAAAAGATATAATTATGTCCGCAAAAGTTGAACGCGAGCAGGCGTACAAGGAACACTTGAAAACGGTTGAAAGACAAAATGATTTAAAAATCTTGTGTGAAAAGCACAACCATCTCGACGAACCGTTTAAGTCAATTGTCATTCAACAAAAGCGCGAGATTTGCGCAAAGTGGGGTTGGGAGATGCCACCCGTTTAGTTTTATTTTTTTCAATGTTTAGTTGTTTTTTTTATTTTGCTATGTAATTTATTTTTTAAGTTTAATGAAATTTATATTTTAGTGTTTTATTGTTAATTTCTAATTTTAAAATGAAAATTAAAAAAATTTGGGAGTGATAGAATTCCATCACTAGTGATACCACCCCCCCTACATTTCTATCACTAGTGATAGAATATTGGGTGATGACATGACATGATTTGATTGGATAGTAGGAGTGATAGAAATCTATCACTAGTGACCACCCCTCCTCCCCTAAGACCGTGGGGTATGGTGGGGCTTGGGTTGGGCATTGGTTGACACGTGGAATGGGAAAAAAACGGCTCATTCTATACACCCCCCTTCCTGATTACACCCCCCCCCCCCTTGTGAGAGGAAAATTGTCGGTCCCACGCAGGCCCCACCTGTAAGTATGTGAGAGGAGGGGGTGGAAAAAGTAAATAGGGGGTGTAGAAAGTATCACCCAAAAAAACCCACGCCCATGGGGTATGGTGGGGCTTGGGTTAGAGGCTTGGGTTGGGGGCATGAGTTGACACATGGCCATTGAGAGCCCGCCATGTCACCTTGCTAGCCCGCCCCACGCCCGGCTTCAAACCCACGCCAAAGGGGCCACGCCCAAACCCAAGCCCCAACCCAAGCCCCCGGGGTGGTGGCTTGGGCGTTTTCCCCCAACCCACGCCCCAACCCAAGCCCCATACCCCATGGCCTAAGAGCAGTCATTTTCACTTTGAACTCTCGCAATAATTATCTCGGTTAAGGATATAAGTATAACATTAAGCAAAGAGGCTGTCCCAACGTTCGTTGGTGGGGCTAATTTTTTGAAAAAATATATATCTTTCCAATTAACTAATACTATTTGGAAAAGCATAACTTAAAGATGACTAAAAATTTTTTCTTGTTAAGTGAATTAAGTCTAAGAGCATTCACATCCAAACCATCAAATTATACATACATTCCACTAAAAAACAACTCCTATATCAATATATTTCCATTAAAAACAAATACTTTTTCTCTCTCCTTTTCAATTAAATAATATTATAATCACATTTTTCTCTCTTCTTCACTCACAACCAGTTTCAATATATATTAAAAAAATTATACTGGGTGAACAGTGTCCCCCAAATATACAGATGAACAGTAACATTTTCTCTCTCCTCCACTCACAACCACTTTTTATACCCTTTATAATATAAAAACTCCCCCTCACATATTTTGATGGATAGAATGTGAATGCTCTAAGGAGGTTAATTGGTTGTGAAAGGTTACAAGTGGTAACGAAGAAATTTTTTTTTTAACGGCCAACTAAATTACTGGATAAGCATTTAGGGATGCTCTTAATCGATTAATTGCATCCCCTCCTCCATAACGGTCAGAGTTGGATGCATACCCAAGTCACCAAGACACTAGTTCCGGGGAAAACCTGTCCGTCCGAAGACCAACTACGGTAAAACCCAGTTCGGCTCGGTTTCAAACTGGCGACCTCCAGAGAGACGTAGTTCTAAAATTCATTGCCACCACCAATGTCCTTCAAAGTGATGCTAGTGGGAGTTGAACTTGAAACCTCAAGGAAAGAAACCAAATGACTAATCACTAGACCAACTTGTCAGGACTAAAGAATTCTATTTTAATTGATAAACCAAAAATAAACTAAGGAGACTCGGATGGTTTAGCTAAATGTGTTTACGTGTTTGGCTCGTAACTGATTCAGTCATGTGAATTCCGTATTAGTTTCATATTGTTTGTGTTTTTTTTAACGATCCATAATGTTAGCGTTATATGGTGTTAGAAATTCACAAACCTTATTAGCATATCCTATTTTATATTCACACTCGGCATAACTATCACATATGTTAGACATCACATGCATACTTCTAACATATAAACAGTTTATGGAATGCATGATATAACCATTTTACATAAAATAATACAAGTGATATAATTAATATGTAGGTAAAGCAGTCTCATATCATCCACTTATATAAAGAAGACAAAAGTAATAGAAAACAAAGCAGCAAAGCTTATGAGCCAAAAGGTAATCCAACCATCTCATTGGCAACATATCCAATGCTAGATTTTTAATCCACCCCTTTTGATTAATTATTGAGAAAAACATTAATGGTTGCGAAAAATTACATAAGAACATATATTAAACTAGGTTTTAAAAGTTAATGTTATGTTTAAACTTTTTGATTAATGACAAAAACAACAACCTAACCGGACCAAAAATATGATTTTGTGAAAATAATTAACAAAACCATCGGTTATTTTATCCGGTTGGTCTTTGTATTAGAACTAGTAGGTTTCCTTCGTGCGAAGTAGCGGGACTTTGGTACATATACAAAACATTAAGATAATATTTACAATAGTATCGATCTAATAAAAAGGTTAAAAACAAAAAGTTGTGAGTTATAACATTACATTGCATTATATTACGGCTTATGTGTGGGATGTGAAAGAATATCGAATAAACAAAAAACATAAGTATGAATACCAGTACCGATGTTACTCGGGCGATATAAATTTTATAAGAAAAACTAAATACATAGTATTTCTTGAAATAATTTTGTGAACATCACGATATAAATTTTATTAAAAACATATTTTGTTAAAAAACACATTTTAATATAAAAATAAATATGTGTTTATAAAAGTCGGTTGAGTTGTTAATGAGTATGAAAGGTTGAGTTGTATACATGGAAGAAAGAGAAATTGATTTTTTATTAAAGGTTGGGTTGAGTTGTGAATGTGAATAGTCTAGAAGTATTCTTTTAATAGCCTATTTACAGTTAATTGCCTGGATGGTCCCCTGTGGTTTGACATTTTTTCATCTTTAGTCCCCACCTTTTTAAAATAGCATGTTTGCTCCCTATGGTTTACAGGGTTGTTACTCGGATAGTCCCCCATCTGGATGAAGATTAGTTTTTATAGTTAAATTTGTGTGAGATGACCAAATTACCCTTAGTATTATAATTAATAGAGTTAATTGCCCGGATGGTCCCTGTGGTTTCACGTTTTTTCACGTTTAGTCCCCACCTTTTGAAAATAGCAGGTATGCTCCCTATGGTTTGTTATTTTGTTACTCGGATAGTCCCCCGAGTAGTTGTCAGTTAGTTTGGAAATAGCAGGTATGCTCCCTATGGTTTGTCATTTTCTTACTCGGATAGTCCCCTGAGTATAGGGATGGCAAAAATACCCGAGCCCGACGGGTATACCCGAAACCCGACACAAATGGGACGGGTATACCCGATACCCGACGGGTATTGGGCCGGGTATGGAATTAGTTTTAAAAATTTTCGCGGGTATGGGTCGGGTATGGGATTAGGTGATACCTGACCCGATTACCCGAAACTACATACCCGTTTACCCGAACTATATACCCGATCATATACCCGGTTTTTTTTAATTTATACTTTTATTTTCCTTTAACCCTTATCTATTAGTAATTTATTTTAATATGTTCATAATGTGAAAAAATAAATTTTCTTTTAGTATATGCATTTGATAATAGTATTTATATTTTGTATGTTGTGAAGTATATGCATGTGAGTGTATAAGTATTATAAAGTTATTATTAATTTATGATAAAACTTATATGTATGTAATGTATATTTTTAATTTATAATAGTTGTTGTATAAATAAAATAATATAATAATTACAATAGTAAAAAAAATGTATTTAGAAATCTAAATGTACATATTTTAACAAACTAATGGGTAAACCCGATACCCGCGGTTATACCCGATACCCGACGGGTAATTACCCGACAAATACCCGACGGGTATTGGGTCGGGTATGGGACGCGATTTTATAACTGGGTACGGGTATGGGATTACCAATACCCGACCCGAACCCGACCCATTGCCATCCCTACCCGAGTAAATGTTAGGGGACTATCCGAGTAACAAAATGACAAACCATAGGAGCATACCTGCTATTTCCGAAAGGTGAGGACTAAACGTGAAAAAACATGAAACCACGGGGACCATTCGAGCAATTAACTCTAATTAATATAAAAAAAATTATGTGGAGCCCATTTTTTTATTTCCCTTAGACTGAGTGTAGTGGGGCGACTCCCACCCCCAGGTCGCCTGGTATCGCCTGGAACACCGCCCCCGGGGGCGACTTGGGTGGCGACCCCCTCTTGCCCAACCTCTTCTCGTCGCCCACTCAACACACAATTCAAACATATAGCCGTTGTATTCCAACGGATATATTGACTAAATTTTATGTTTTTTTTTTAAACCAAATTACTATATATATATATATACATCTACCATACAACACAACACACTCTAAAAATATACAACACAACACACTCTAAAACTACATTCTTTCAACATAACCATTTTGTTTTTTTGGAACCACAAATGGAGTTCAACGTCCCTTCGTCATCCTCGTCCGACGACGATAGAACTTCATCTAGTTCTTATGAATTTGAAGAAGCCATCAACGAGGCGGTAATGACAACGATCAATTTAATGGTTCACGTTGCTAGCGAGGACAATGAAACGGATGACCCACTGATTAGAAGAAGAAATTATATTATGCGGGATCGTGCCGCAGGACAACAACGGCTGATGCAAGACTATTTCGGGGAGGAGTCGGTATATGACGCGAAGATATTTAGACGCCGCTTTCGCATGAGTAAACGTCTATTTACCCGTATTACAAACGACATGGAGGAAGATTATGATTATTTCAAACAAAAGTATGACGCTCGTGGGTATCTTGGCTTTACTTCGTTACAAAAGTGTACTGCGGCCATCCGACAACTTGCATATGGCACAAGCGTTGATTCATTTGACGAGTACCTGAGAATGTCTTCCAAGACTGCGCGAGACACACTCATACACTTTTGTAAAGGTATATTTAGTAAATTTTGTTTTCAAATTTTTTATATATTTAACTTTAGCGTCAATTTTTTTTATATGTTACTGTCAATGTTCGTATACATATTTAAATTAAATTTATATAGGTGTGATTGAGTTGTATGGGCCGGCTTATTTACGACGTCCGACTTGGAGTGATCTCCAAAGGATGTACGAAGTGCATGAGCACGTTCACGGTTTCCCCGGTATGATCGGTAGCATGGACTGCATGCACTGGAAGTGGGTACAATGCCCTACCGCTTGGCGTGGTACACATACTAGAGGCGACATTCGCAAACCGTCGTTAATATTGCAGGCGGTTGCATCTTATGATCTTTGGATATGGAATGCATATTTTGGTCAACAAGGTTCTCACAACGACATCAACGTGTTTGAGTCTTCGCCGGTTCTCGAAGAGATTATAAACGGGTTGGCACCAACTTCAGCGTTTTATGCGAGCGATAATTACTACAAACGCGGATATTATTTAACTGACGGTATCTATCCGGAGTACGCAACGTTCGTAAAGACGTTCACCGAGCCTATTGATCTTAAAAGAAAATATTTCACGAGAAAACAAGAATCAGCAAGAAAAGATATCGAGCGAGCGTTTGGAGTTCTTCGAAAGCGATGGCACGTCATCAATTATCCAGCAAGATACTGGACAAAGGAAAAAATGCATGACGTCATTTACACATGCATTATTTTGCATAACATGATATTGGAAGACGAAGACAAAGCCATTTGCCAAGATTACAATGAGAATGACCCTTCATTGTTCCCGGAGTATTGGACACAAGAAGTATCATCGGAGACACGACTCGAGAACATAATGGATATAAAGAATAGACAGAAACACACCATGCTTATGTATGACTTGATCGATCACCTATGGGACAACAAACAACCAGGATACGAGGCGGAACTCGTTAACGAGGATGAAGGAGATAACGAGGATGAAGATAATAACAATGTAGTCGACCTCGACCTAAACGAGTACGTTAGTGACGATGAGTAGTAGATGTGTATTGTTGTATGTTTTTTAATGAATAAGTTGTATGTTGGTTATTTTATTTAATGAGTATCAATAATTTTATAAAAAAATATAACACTTTATATTTTTAACATAAAAAATCAAAATTAAATGGGTGCCACGTGTCGCAAGACGCCCCACCCAGCAAGGTTGCCCCACTACCCCTTTTTTGGTCAAAATCCTCTTATGTGACGTGGCGCCACGTGTCGCAAGACGCCCACTCAAAAGGTTGCCCCACTACACTCAGTCTTACCTCCCTCCCTCAAACCCTGCAACCTTTCCCCTCCATCGTAATCGGATCGGGTTTAAGCAGGATACGCATATTATTATAACACCCGAACCCATTTGCCCATTTCCTATTTGACTCCAAGTCGGCACTACTGATTCCGATCTCGGTTAATTGAATCTGCAGATCAAGATCAAGATGGTGACGAAAACAGAGCAATCACAATTGCAGCAACTCGAAAATCAAGTTGAGAACGGTGGTGGTGGTGTTGGTGCTTGGGAGTATCTCTCCCTTGATCGCAAGCTCAAGCTTCGTCGTTCCGATAAGGTCTTGAAGCATGGTTTAACAATTTTAAACGACCCCAAGAAACCCTCGGCTCTCGGCCCAGAAGGTAATTTCTTCTGTTTTGGTTGTTAATTTGATTAATTGTTGTTGGGTTTAGGTTAATTGGGTTCATTTATCCTAATTGTGGGTTTAAATTCTGTTGATTCATTGGGTTTTCAATTGAAATTTTGTTTATGTTTTGGCCTTTAATTTTCAATCTTTGTGTTTTCGTACTTACAAATTGATGAAGTTATATTACTTAATTTTGACTTATTGTTGGTGTAAAGATGATTTTGTTAAAAATAATTGCAAAAGTGTAATTGAAGCATGAACATGTTTGGTACATGTTGATTATCTATAATTTGTAAGCCTTTGTCTGTCCTTTTTTTAGGTTGGCAGGCTATGTGATTGATAATTGTTTGTTATGTTTTTCACAAGAAAAGAACAGAATTTGTCTTTCTGTATTGATTAGTAAGGCTACATGGTATGGGGATGATCCTTCAGGGGAAGATGATCCGCCATGTCAATTCCACATCACCATCCTTGGGAGGATGGTCCATCCCACAATTTTAGTAGAAATGAGAGGATGATCCTAGATGATCCTACCCCACCATATTTTTTTTAAATTTATCTACTTTTTAACATTTATTAAATAAGATGTAAAAATAAAATCATAAATATTAAAAACCAATACATAATATTATAAACCAAATATTACACAAAACTAAAACTAATATATAAAAGGAGCAACCCAGCCTAATATTCAACCCAACCCAGCAAGCAAAAGCTCCAAACTAATATAAAAGGCCCAACCCAACCTAATATAAAAACCAATACATAATATCATCCCCTACACCTACCGCCGCTGCAAGCAAAACCTCAACAATGGCAGGCCCTATAATTTCTTTTGAATTTTTAATTTTTTTTATTCAAATGGTCACAAAAGCCTCGAACCCCACCATTTTTTGTCTTTTTTCTGGACCGTCTCCAACGTCTTCTACTCGCCGGTCAAGACGGGGACGAGGGGGGCGGCACGGTGTTGCCTTCTGTTAGTGCATTCATCTGTCAACTTCGTCTTATATTGAGTCTCAGTCTCGGTACGGATCTGAAAGAGGGTGATGTCATCATCTTTGATGATGACATCATATTGATGAAGTAATCATTACATCATCACATAAAAGACAAAAGGTTTAGATTGTTAAATTAATGTGTATACTTGCTGAATTGTACTCGGTTTGTCTGTTTCCGCCGTTCAAACTGAGATAAACTCTTCTACGCGACTCGTTTAGGTCCGAATTCGATCCTACAAGTGGTATCAGAGCCACTGAAGAAGAGTTTTCTACAATTCAGTCGAAAAATCTGTTTCTACACCTTTCTTTTTCGAAAAACAAAAATTTTTACGGTCGAAATTGCTTTAAATTCACACAGTGTGTTCGTAATCATGTATAAACAAATCCTTGAAATTTTCAGATCTTAAATCGACCTAAAACATCGAATTTTTGAGGTTTCGCTTTTACGGTCTCATACAAAAAGTGACATCAGCAGGTTTATTTGTGATTTCGCTCTTACGGTCATACTTCAGCTGATTCCGCTTATGTGAACATTTTAATTCCGCTCTTAGTGACAGTTGGGTTCCGCTTTTGTGACCAAAAGTGATTTCGCTTATAGTGACAATTAGATTTTGCTTTTGTGACAACTAAGGTTATCGAACAGTGTAATCACGTGATTTGGTACACCGTTTCAAATCATGTGAAGGAACATTGAAGTTGAGGTTGTCAGGAAGTTTGAATCTGGGAACAAGTCATCACGTGAACTTTCAATAATTGTCAGCCATTTTAAAAAAGGTGTTTTGATCTGATCAATACATTAAAGTTGCCGACCCATCCCTTATTCTTGTTGGAAATTGAAGTGTCAGCCATATTGTTATCATTAGTCCAATATTATATTTTAGATAATTGAAATTGTCGGGTACCATTCAGATTATATGTAATCCAAAGTGTGCAAGTTGATCATTAAATAGTGTTGGTTGGCTTAGTGGATTTAAAGGTACAGACAGATTAAAGAGGTCTATTAGTCAAAGTATTGTGCACGGCCCAAATCACTCGAGAGGCCCATCTAAAGTTGAAGTACAAAGTTGTGTCCATTCAAAGCCCATGTTACTTAGTTCATCCAATTAAGATCATTCATTTGACACGAATTTTTGTTCCATTTGGTTCCGATCAAGTCTTGTCATTCAGTGATTTCACTTCAACGACATTGAAATAAGTCTATGAATCTTCGACACGAGTCCTAGATCGATTCAACCGTCACTCACTTTTACGTATTCCATTTGTTTAAACTGATCGTTTGATTGTTTGTTGTCAGGTTATTCAAGAATTTCAAATCATGGCTAAAGTGTTTGATGAACAGGAAAACGAGAATCTTAAAGATTTAAATGATTGGACTTCTGGATCTTGGTTTGTTAAGAGAGATAAGAAGGACATTTGGAATAAAAGATTCGAAAATTTTTTCTGCATGAAAAATGAATCTTTGGAAAAGTTGGATAAACGGTTTGATGATTTGATTGATAGGTTAGATAGATATGAGATAAGGGTTTCAATTGCTGGAAAAATTTTAAAATTTGCTGAAGCATTACCTCTAGAATGGGATGAATTTTTGAGTGAACTAAAAAGGAATGAAAATTTCTCAGAGTTTTCATTTAGAGAATTCATCAATAAGCTTAGATTACATAAGTTTGATAAAGAAAAGAAGAGTTGATGTATGAGATGAAGAAGGATTTAGAAAAGATAAATTTGGAAGTGATCATCGAAATGAGAAAAAGATTTTCTGTATGTCTTGCTGCAAAAAATGTCATGAAATATGATATTAAGAGAGGTTGTTTTATTGATGAATATGCAAACCCTCTTGATTTTGTTAAAATTTTTTGTGCAGGAACATACAGGATGGAAACAAAGAAAGAAGCCGATGCTGAAAAGATGAATGAAAAATGTGAAAAATGTGAAAAATCTGAAGCAGATAATGTGAAATTCTTGAAAGATGTGGAGAATTTGACATTGGAAAACAAAGCTTTGAGAGTTGACAAGAAAACCGATGATGAACAGATTCTGGAGTTGCGCTTGAACTGTGAAAAATTGAAATCTGAAAATGACAAACTTTTGAAGAATGTTGAGAGTTTGTCATTAGAAAATGAAAATTTTAAAAAATTAGAAAATGATTTCAAAAGTCAATTAAAGATTTTAGAAGATGAGAGAGATGTTTTTGGAAAAAATAATCTCGAAAAACAATGTGCGATAAATTCTCATCTTGATAAAATCATTCGACTTGAGCATGAAGCCGAAGATAATAGAAAGAAAATTGCTGAGTTAGAGAATAAGTTGAAAAGTTTTGTGACTTCTGCATCGTACGTTTGTCCAAAACCGATCAATGTTGTTCCAATAAGTGACAATGTCACAAATTTTGACAAAGTCAAAATTGAAGATTGTGATGAAATATCTGATGATGAAAAAGAAAAGAAAAGAAAATTATTTTTAGATTTACAAGAAAATTTTCAAAATACTGTTTTACAATCTACTGAAATAGGTGAATGCTCGAAGAAAAAACCTGTTAAGAAGAGTGTAGAACAGAAACAAAAAGTTAAAAATTTGAAAAATTTTAAAATTGAAAATAAAAGCTCATCAGATAAGTCATCCAATCATTATCAAAAATCACAAAAATCTAAAATTGAAAATTCACAAAATGTTGGTAATAAGTGGTGCAGGTTTGACCACAGTGCTCAAAGGACAAATCATGCTTACAGGAGGAGTTATGATTACCACAAATCTAAACAATGTTATGATCTGAATATGTGGTTTGAAGATGGTAGATGGTACGATAACAGAGTGTGCTACACCTGTGGTGTTAGAGGACACATTGTTGTTAACTGCCAGAATTGGAATTTTGAAACACGAAGATGCTATAATTGCCATATCAGAGGACATATTGCCAGAGATTGCCCAAGGAGATCGATGGAAAGATCGAGGGTTGAATCTCAAAGAACGATAAAGAAACCAGTCAATGTCAAGCCCAAAGAACAGAAGGTTCTAAAATAGAAAGTGAAGCTTTCACAGGGGCAAAAAGACAGACTGAGGAAAAAGAGGAAGAAGGCAAGAGAGTATTTGGAGAAGATTTTGTCTTCGGGTTCACCAGTTGGTTCAAATAAAAGTTCTGATGAATCAATTCACTCGACGGCAAAGTCAAGCAAATCAAATTCTTCAGATACAAATCTGAGGACAAACAAGAGGAAAAAGAAAGTTATTGGCAATGAATCTGGCTCATTCAAGTCAGACAAGCCAAGTTCAGGTAATGAATCTGATTCCACAAAATCAGAGGAGCCACAAGTTGAGGTAAAAAAGGAAGAGACAGTTCCATTAATGAATGATGAGAACTTTCCACCATTACAAGCCGCAAACCTAAAATCAAAAGGTGTTGAAACTAGAAAAATGTTTAATAGCAATGTTGAACATATTTTTAGTAAGATGGCTGATGGAAAGGTAAAAGGAGTGAAAGAATTTTATGAAGAAAAGAGAAAAGCTCAAAATGCACCTAAGGCTGGTCAGGCTTGGGTGTCAAAATTTGTTGGTTGAATTCCTGACTTGCCGGAGCTTCCAGGTTGGTAAGCGTGAAGCAGGTATCGGCATCATTCTTGAGAAATTCACAGGATGGTAACTGTGATATTTCGTCTTACATGTGGTAAATCAGGGACATTAAGTTGTACTTGATTTCCTACAAGTGTTTGTTTTGATAATATCCTAATAATGTTAAATTTTTCAAAATGGTTAAAAGAGAACAAGGTGATGTGATAACCCCGAACCCACAAGTGATGGGTAAACAAACTAATTTTTCCGGAAAAACCATTCTGGTTAAAACAAACTTAAGTGTTTTGAAATCATTATGGGAAAATAGTTTGTTGTAAGGGAGAGTTTTGATTGAATACGCTGAAACCCTCACGGCTGAACAAACATGATTACTGTCATCAGATTGAAAAACGGTTTTCAAACTGTAAATATCAATGTGTTGTAAATCATGGGGGTACGTTATATTTTCTGCAAAACAGAGCACTTGAAGCAGAAAATGGATGGCGAGACAAAGCTATCAGTATTGGTTGTCAAATTTTCTTTAAATGGTTTTGCATTTTAGGGGGAGTAATGTTGTTAGAAAATACAAAAACATTTGAAAATTTGAAAAAGCCAAAAACATGATAAAATTCAAAAAAATTGAGTTTTTGCGTAAAAAGAGGAAATGATAGTACATCAGTAGACGGTTACAGTACGCTAAAGAATTGGAAAGTTTAACTGTGTTAAACGATCTCACCGTGGATGTGTCGGTAGATTTTTATACATTTAGTAAATTTTTTCGGGATATAAACCTAAATTCAAACTTGCTTATTTCGTGGGGAACACTACTTGGATATATAGGTAACCCCTGAAATCTTGTTTGAAAGGTCTCATAATCTGATATACTAGGTCTTTATACTCAATGATGTCTGGGGTATTATTCCGGGACTTCTGCTGAACGGTAGTTCTGACCTAGTCCTCGAATAATACTTTCTGCAATGCTTGAAACATAGCATTAAACCCTCAGCATGCTGATGAAACAATAAAATTGATAGTCGCTGCTGTTGTAAGCAAAAAGACCCTCTAAAGGGGACATACCGTAAAGTCGAAGCTGATATCTCTCTGCGTATACGGAAGTATCGACCTGAGATCCCTCGGCCCTCGCATACCTAATTTATATACAGATATCATTGTAATATACTCACCTGTAAGACTGATTATTGGGATTCTGGATACGGGAGTATATTCAAGAGGTGGGACACATGAATGAGCTAAGTTCATAAGACATCTAATTCGTATCCTGATTAAGTTGAACTTTGTATGAAAATTTAAGTGGATCAGTATATCGACAATCTAAGTGAATTGTTTAATGCATAATGTGATTTTAAGCTCAACGGTACTTGTGACTTGTCAAAAACTGATATGATCCTCTGACGCATACTCAAACAAAAATATTGTCTGTAAATATGTTTGTACATATTTCTTTATTGCTTTATATTTTCAGAAAATACAAAAAGATTTTTGATTCTGCTTTATTTTCGACAACCGATATCTGAATTGCTGAGTTTCAAAATCTATGTAAGCTGATTGTGTTTCTGAAAATAAAACAAGTTCATTAATTTGATACTTGAATTTAAAATCAAAAATTTCAAAAACAGTTTGTGATATCTCCAAGGTTATTAATTTGGACTTGGATGATAAACTGTGAGGGAGTTGGATTCTTTAACACTGCCAAATCTGTAAAGTTTGTTGATAGGGGGAGTGAATTAGAGAATTTGATTAATAATACGAAAACATTGTATTTATAGATGTTTGAGTGTTGCAGATAGTCCAGACTACGATCCCGAGAGCAGAGTCTAAGGGGGAGTCTGAAGGCAAGCTTGAAGCAAAGATAAGCTTGTAGATGGAAAGCTAGGTGTCGATCCCAAAGCACGAAAGCTTGATAAAAGGGGGAGCCTGAAGCTGATATAGAACTGAAGACTGAGAAGACTCGACACTTAAGACTCGTCAACATCTGAGGGGGAGTCTGTTAGTGCATTCATCTGTCAACTTCGTCTTATATTGAGTCTCAGTCTCGGTACGGATCTGAAAGAGGGTGATGTCATCATCTTTGATGATGACATCATATTGATGAAGTAATCATTACATCATCACATAAAAGACAAAAGGTTTAGATTGTTAAATTTGAGTTCGGTCATGTGATAATAGTCTGATTTCGCTTTTATGTCTAGTGATGATTTCGCTCTTTAGTCAACTTGTAATTTCGCTTTTGTGTCAAAGTGTGATTTTGCTTTTATGACATGTATGTATAAGCGAAATCACATGTAGTATATATAGTTCATTGGAGCGGAATCATTCACATAGTTAGAGGTGTTGTCTTCCGGTGAGCCACGAAGTGCTGCCGAAGTATCGACAGGTTGTAAACATTGTCCAGATCAATAATATCGACAGTTTAATGTGTATACTTGCTGAATTGTACTCGGTTTGTCTGTTTCCGCCGTTCAAACTGAGATAAACTCTTCTACGCGACTCGTTTAGGTCCGAATTCGATCCTACACGTTCGGCGCCGGTCCAAGACGGAGGGGGACGTTCCCCCATACCGTCTAGCCTAATGAATTCGAGTTTTCTTTTTGTTTTTAAATATGAACTCATGACGTGGAGTTTTTTGTTAATGCAGTTGAGCTCCGAAAAATGAAGGGTAATTGTAGAGGACGACGGTGGTGAGAGGCAGGGCTGGATGAAGGCAACATTTTTATTGTAAAATCGGGGGTTGTGGGGAGAGGCAGGGCAAGATGAAGGGGAAGGTTGCAGGGTTTGGGGGAGGTTTGGGAAATAAAAAAGTGGCCCCACATAATTTTTTTATATTACTTATAATACTAAGGGTAATTTAGTCATTTCACACAAACTTAACTGTAAAAACTAACTTTCATCCAGATGGGGGACTATCCGAGTAACAACCATGTAAACCATAGGGAGCAAACATACTATTTTAAAACTGTGGGGACTAAAGATGAAAAAATGGCAAACCACAAGGCCTATCCGGGCAATTAACTCGCCTATTTATTAACTTTCTCTATCCAAATGAAAGACACATGCATATGCCCTTCCATTTTCTAAACGTTCGTTTTGATACGTCATTATTTAAAAAAAATACACCATAAAATCGAGCATTTTTTATCTTTAATTTGAATACCCAATTGATATATAAAATATGACAACTAAAAAAAAAATATTGTATTTTACGTTGTATGGTATTTTTGTGCATGATTTTTTTACTATATTTTTTGTCCTGCTTTTTTTATGCTGAATTTTGTCCTTTTTTTTTGTGCTATGCTTTGTGCTAGGTTTTTTGTATTGTATTTTTTGAGAGAACAAAAGAGTAAAAGTTTGTATTAAGACCAAAATGTTCTTTCATTCTACATATAAAGAGTGTCACATGTTGTTGGATCGTGTACGTGACCCTAAAAGTCAGTTAAGGTAGTTCAACATCACGTGTAAAGGCGGAATCAATGCACATAATGTCAAAACAGCTCTAATCCTTTTAACTTTTCTTTTCTGATTAATAAACGTGCTTTTACAATATGTTCTGATGAAAATCCGGCAGCACCTCCCTACTGTTCCAACTGTTCCGTTTGAAATATGACACACACACTCCTATTTATAGACTTGACCCTTCCGTTTGAACTTACCCTTCCGTTTGAACTTAACATAATCAGTTTCAAACAACCAATTCAAACGGAACCCTCATGTTTCAAACGGAACCCTCTTTCAAACAACGGTTTTAAACGGAACCCTTTAAAATCACTTCCTAAATCAACACTTAAACCTAATTTGACAAATAAGATCTAATATTGACTTTCTTGAACTAAGACTTGATGAAGATGCAGTCAACAGACATTCTTGTGCATCAACAGACTCCCCCTTGGATGTTGACGTAGTCTTCAGCTCCTGAGTCTTCAGTCTTAGTCTTTTCTTCAACTCTGTCTTTTCATCATAAGCACTCTATCTTCACACTCCCATATATTGTTGATCCAGACTCCCCCTTTCACAGACTCCCCCTCTCGATATGCTGAATCTGAGATATCTGGTTCAAGCTTTGACATTTAGCTTCCGTGGGAATTCCTGAAACCTGCATATCCTCTACCACAACATAAGTTTCACAAATTTATAACACTTAGATTTAAAAACTTACTGGTAGAAATCATTAACTCAACAATCATACTAGTTACATCAAGTTCAAATGAATGACCTTGATTAACTAAAACACAAAATCTTTCAAAACATTTGTATATGACATTCAAAGTTTTCAACATATTCTCCCAATCCAATTAATCATGTTTAGCACTTGAAATTTTGAATATCAGTCCTTCAAAATCAGTTGTCGAATTTTTTTTTTTAATTTTCAAAATTTTAGGCTAAAATACTCCGAAAATCTATTTGGATTTTTGATCTTGACTGAAATGCAGTAAAGAAATATATACAAACAATATTTTTGTGAGTTTGTGTAAGAGGATCATATCAGTTTATGAAACAAATCACAAGCACCGTTAAGCTTTTAACATTTTAAGTTCTAAACGAATCACATAGATTGTCAGTATATTGGTCCACTTAAATTTTCACACAAAGTTCAACTGCTTCGAGATACGAGTTTAATGTCTTAGATACTTAAACTTAATCATGTGTCCCACCTCAGAATATACTCCTGTATCCAGATCTCAATATTCAGTCTTACAGGCAATTATAACACAAATGATATCTGTAAGGGGTTAATAATTTATGAAGAATCATGAGAGCTCAGGTCAGAACTACCGTTCAGCAAAGAGATCATGACTCAACTTGGGTGTGTCCCCTTTAGAGGATCTTTTTTTACAACAGCAGTGCTAAGCAATTTTATTGTCTTATCATTTATGCTGAGGGTGATGCTATGTTTCAAGCATTTGCAGAAAGTATTATTCGAGGACTAGGTCAGAACTACCGTTCAGCAGAAGTCCTGGAATAATACCCCAGACATCATTGAGTATAAAAACCTAGTATATCAGAATACGAGACCTTTCAAACAAGATTTCGGGGGTTACCCATATATCCGAGAGATGTTACCCACGATATAAGCAAGTTTGAAATTTAGGTTTATATCTCGTCACAATCTATTAAATGTGCAAAAACCTACTGACATATCATCAGTGAGACCGTTTATCACATTTAACTTTCCAATTCTTTAGCATGCTGTGATAGTCCACTGATTTTCTATCATTTCCTCTTATTTAACACAAAACTCATTTTCATTTTTCAATGTTTTTGAAATTTTCAAATTTTCTAATTTTTTTAAAATTTTTCTCCCCCTAAAATCAAAATATGTTTCAATTTTGACTTTCTGAGAAAATTTGGAAACAAACTATACAAGAAACGTGACAAACTGATATCAAATCGCTTCAATTCGCCATTCAATTGGCATAAACAATCAGAACTCCCCCTGACAACAAACTATTTTCCCATTATGATTTCAAAACACTTAAGTTTGTTTTAATCAAATGGCTTTTCCGGAAAATTAGTTTTGTTTGTCTTTTCACAAGCTCAGGGTTTCATCACATTGTTCTTTTTCAACCATTCTAAAGAATTAACAATTAAGACCCTTGTTAACAACAAACACTAGTAGAAAATCAAGTACAACTTAATGTCCCTGATTTACCACTTGTAAATCGAAATATCACAGTTACCAACCTGTGAATTTCTCAAGAATAATGCCGATTCCTGTTCCACACTTACCAACTTGGGAACTCCGGCAAGTCAGGTTTTTCTATTTGAAAAGATTCACCCAAGCCTGACCAGCCTTGGGTTTGACAATTTTTACCTCAACAGATGGCTCTTCTGGTTTTGACAAACCAGAATCATTGCCTGAACATGGCTTGTCTGACTTTGACCTGTCAGATTCATTGCCTGATGGTGGCTTGTCTGACTTTAAGACATCAGATTCATCGCCAACCATTTTCTTCTTCTTCTTTTCTTCTTTAGTCCTCAGATTTGCATCTGAAGAATTCAATTTACTCGGCTTTGCAGTCGAGTGAGTTGATTCATCAGAACTCTTATTCAATCTGTCCGGTGAACCCGAAGACAAAATTTTCTCGAGATACTCTCTCGCCTTCTTCCTTTTCTTTCGCAGTCTGTCTTTCTGCCCCTGTGAAAGTTTAACTTTCTTTTCTTGAATTGTCTGATCCTGAACTTTAGGTTTTAGAACCTTCTGTTCATGGGGCTTGACGTTGACTGGCTTCTTTGCTGTTCTCTGAGATTCAACCCTCGATCTTGTCATTGATCTCCTTGGGCAATCTCTAGCAATGTGACCTTTGATCTGGCAGTTATAGCATCTTCTTGTTTCATAATTCCAATTCTGGCAGTTAACAGCAATGTGTCCTCTCACACCACAGGTGTAGCACACTCTGTTATCGTACCATTCACCACTTTCACACCATATGCTTAGATCATAACATTGTTTGGCTTTGTGGTGATCTTCATTCTTCTTGAAAAATGATTTTGGCTTTGAAGCACTGTGGTCAAACCTGCACCACTTATTACCAACATTTTGTAAGTTTTCATTTTTAGATTTTTGTAATTTTTGATAATGATTGGATGACTTATCTGATGAGCTTTTATTTTCAATTTTAGAATTTTTCAAATTTTTATCTTTTTGTTTCTGTTCTACACTCTTCTTAACAGGTTTTTGTTTAGAACAATCACCTGTTTCAGTAGATTGCAAAACAGTATTTTTAAATGTTTCTTGTAAATCAAAAAATATTTTTCTTTTCTTTTCTTTTTCATCATCAGATATTTCATCACAATCTTCAATTTTGACTTTGACTTCGTCAAAATTTGTGACCTTGTCACTTATTGGAACAGAATTGATCGGTTTCGGACACTCATATGGTGATGCAGAAGTCACAAAACCTTTCAATTTATTCTCAAGCTCGGTAATTTTTTTCCGAGCAATTTCAGCTTCATTTTCAAGCCGAATGATTTTCTGAAGATGAGAATTTATTTCAATATGTTTTTCAAGATTATTGTTAAAAATAACAGACTTTTCATCTTCTAAAACCTTCATTTGACTTTGAAAATCTTTTTCTTTTTCTTTTAACACTTCATTTTCCAACTTTATCCAAGAAACGTTTTCAACTTCAATTTTGATTTTTCCAAAATCTTTTTCTTTTTCTTTCAAATTGTTAATTTCCAATGTCAAACTGTCCAAACTACTCAACAGTTTGACATTTTCTGATGTCAAATTCTCACAATTTTCTTTCATTTCAAGAATCTGTTTACTATCAGATTCTTTCTCATCCTTCAAGCTTTTGATTTCCAATGTTAAACTTTCTACATTCATCAGAAGTTTGACATTGTCTGTTTCTGATTTTTCGCATTTCGAGCATTTTCCATTCATCTTTCCATTATCAACTTCTTTCTTTGTTTCCATCTTGTATGTTCCTGCACAAAAAATTTTAACAAAATCAAGAGGATTCATATTTTCATCAATATAGCAACCTCTCTTAATATCGTATCTCATAACATTTTTTGCTGCAAGACACACAGTGATTCGTTTTCTCATTTCAATGATCACATCCAAATCTATCTTTCCTGATTCTCCTTTTATTTCATCCAATAACTCCCTTTTTCTTGAATCTTTATGACCCCTATGATTTGTTATTGTATTGATGAAACTTCTTAAATCAAAGCGTGATAAACTAGAATCCCGTCTCATTCCATTCACGAATTTCTCCCATTCCAAAGGTAAAGCATCAACAAATTTTGAGATTCTTTCATCATTTGAATGATATATCTTATGTTTCTCTAACTTGATGATTAGATCATAAAACCTTTCTTTCAACTCCTCCACTGATTCATTCTTCTTACATACAAAATTTTCCCATCTTTTAATATAAACATCCTTATCACCTAATCTCTCACGCCAAGATTCACAATGCCAATCATTTAAATTTTCAAGATTCTTGTTTTCCTTTTCGTCAAACATTTTAATTTCTTGGTATTTGTGCCTTGTAAATCACCTCAAATCGCCTGCAAACAAACAAACAAACGATTAGTTCAAACAAACTGAATACGTAACAGTGTACGTTTGATAAAATCAATCTAAGACTCGTTGTCGAAGATTCGCGGATTCAATCCAAAGTTGTTCAAGTGAAATCACTAAACGAATAGACCGCACAAAATGATGTTCGAGAACTGAATCGTCAATTATGAATCTTGGGCCACTAGATCACTTTTGTATGATTGGGCCGTTCAAGTAGGTGGACAACTTCACAATAATATCGACAAAACAAACACACAACACAAATTGATTCACCAACTAATCATTCAATTTGGGCCTTTTAAATGATAAACCACTGTGATTGGACCTTACTTGTTAACCAAACAAATCAATTTCAATTTTCATTTTTCACTAAAACAAACCGACAATTAAATGTATATAGAATTCTATTTGACCGTTTAACGTGTATTGTAGTCTGACACTTCTCGATGACAATTTATATCCAACAACTTCAAATTAATACGTCACATGGGTAGGTAATATTAATTCTTTCACATGTGCCGCTCACTTGTTTAATTGTTCAATATCACCTGATTGAACCGCTCAACTAAAGTATATGCACACTGACACACTACATGTGATTTAATTTTTATTAGACCAACAACAGTTATGTTCACGTTGTAATGTCCAAGATATTCAAACGACTTGCTTCAAACGACAAATATTCAAACGACAAATATTCAAATGATAGTTCAAACGATTGGTCAGTTTTCAAACGATAGAACAGTTTTCAAACGGTGACGTCAGCAAATCGCGAATATTTTCAAACGGTCTGAATGATTTCAATCTGTTTTAGGTCGAATTTCGATTTCAAAATTTCAAGGATTAGTTAATAGTCAATTTCGTTTGATATGTGATCGTTTCAAGCCATTTTAACTAGTTCTCGCGGTTAAAAACAGAAAAGAAAGGTAGAAGTGAGATAATCCGATGATTTCAAGCTGTATTTGGTATGAACTCCTCGTCCTGAGCTCTGATACCACTTGTTGGATCGTGTACGTGACCCTAAAAGTCAGTTAAGGTAGTTCAACATCATGTGTAAAGGCGGAATCAATGCACATAATGTCAAAACAGCTCTAATCCTTTTAACTTTTCTTTTCTGATTAATAAACGTGCTTTTACAATATGTTCTGATGAAAATCCGGCAGCACCTCCCTACTGTTCCAACCGTTCCGTTTGAAATATGACACACACACTCCTATTTATAGACTTGACCCTTCCGTTTGAACTTACCCTTCCGTTTGAACTTAACATAATCAGTTTCAAACAACCAATTCAAATGGAACCCTCATGTTTCAAACGGAACCCTCTTTCAAACAATGGTTTCAAACGGAACCCTTTAAAATCACTTCCTAAATCAACACTTAAACCTAATTTGACAAATAAGATCTAATATTGACTTTCTTGAACTAAGACTTGATGAAGATGCAGTCAACAGACATTCTTGTGCATCAACACATGTTATTTTCATAATCCTTATTAGACCACCGTAGTGAGGGGGTGGCGTTTTTCCCAAAAAAAAGCCCAAAAACGCCCGGTAACCGCCCCCGGGAGCCTTTTTTTTAAATGGGTGAAGCGTGCTTTTTTTAACGCCTTGAACTTTATCTTTGGCCAATAACATTTTTTTATGTTTTTTATTTTGACTTTTTATTTAATTCTATTAGAATATAATGCCTCATAAGATTTGAAACCCCACTACACCTCTTTTAACATAATACCCCACAATACCCACAAACTAACTGGACATCACATAGCGCAAAACGCCCAAAGGTCTTTCCCTTCCACTACACATGATCTTAGGCTATTTAAATGGCCCATATAACTTGTCATTTTTAAATATTATTAGAGATTTAGTGGTGGGCCACCTGGGAAGCTTAACAATAATTTAGGTCCAATTATCTATACTATCTATAATAAGAGAAGATGAGCTGATGTAAAACTGCCTACGTGTCAAATTCTAAGGTATGCCACATGTCAATGATGATGTCATAATTCCGTTTTCAATATTTATATAATCTGATTTTAAAATCTATTTAAAATCTTTTAAAATACAATTATTAAAATACAAAGTTGAGAGGGAAATTCAAATTCAAAATTCAATCCCATCAAATTATAGTTCTGATTTCATTTTCAAAATTCAAATTATAATTTCAATCCCCTCACTCACTCTCTCTCTCTCTCTTAAAGCCAAAGTGCCCTCATCTTTCAATATATCTGATAATATGGTTGCAGATTCAACTCTTAACTCTCTCTCTCTCTCTAAAACTCACTTTCTCTCTCTCTCAAATCCAGACCTCTGACTGAGCTTATCAACTCTCAAATCCGGAGCTTCAATACCGTCCATGAAATCGCCGTTCATCTCGCCATTCAATATCGTTCTTCTACGAAGTATTGTCAACTTTGATGGATTCAAATGCTCTGTACAGTTTGCCCTAATTTCTTGATCATGAAGGTTAGTTTATACAGTCATTTT
>JARYGA010014661.1:0-51870 GCA_030545235.1 Helianthus tuberosus
TGCAAAGGGCTACACTCAAAAAGAGGGAATTGATTATCAAGAGACGTTTTCACCTGTCTCTCGTAAAGATTCATTAAGGATCGTTGTGGCCCTAGTAGCTCATTTTGATTTAGAGCTGCATCAGATGGACGTCAAAACTGCTTTCCTTAGTGGAGACTTAGACGAAGATGTTTACATGAAATAACCTGAAGGCTTTAAACCTGAAGGTCAGGAGCATCTAGTCTGTAAGTTAAAGAAATCTATTTACGGGTTAAAACAAGCATCACGTCAATGGTACCTCAAGTTTGATGAAGTCATGAAGAGGCAAGGTTTTATGAAGAATCAAGTGGATCAATGCACCTACCTCAAGATGAGTGGGAGTAATTTTACTATACTTGTCCTTTACGTAGATGATATTCTATTGGCAAGTAATAGTTTAGACATGTTGCATGAGTCGAAGCGGTTACTCTCGCATAACTTCGACATGAAGGATCTCGGAGATGCTTCTTACGTCATTGGCATCGAAATTCACCGAGATAGACACAAAGGGATCTTAGGATTATCTCAAAAGATTTACATAGATCGTGTCCTTACACGTTACAACATGCAACAGTGCAAACCCTCCGTCGCTCCAGTAGTTAAGGGAGATGTTTTCGGTTCATTCCAGTGTCCGACAACAGAGGTTGAAATGGAGCAAATGAGCCAGATACCTTACGCGTCAGTAGTCGGGAGCCTGATGTATGCTCAAGTCTGTACTCACCCAGATATCGCTTATATTGCTGGAATGCTAGGCCGTTATCAGACTAATCCTGGCCTAGATCACTGGAAAGCAGCTAAGAAGGTCCTTAGATATCTGCAAGGGACGAAAGACTATAAACTGACTTATAGAAGAAGTGATCACTTAGAAGTGGTAGGTTATTCTGATTCTGACTTTGCAAAATGCAAAGATGACAAGAAATCCACTTCGGGCTACATCTTTATGTTAGCAGGCGGACCTATCTCATGGAAGAGTCATAAACAACAGTTAACTACAACTTCCACAATGATGGCAGAATACATTGCTGTTTACAATGCAACCTGTCATGGAATGTTGCTTAGAAATCTGATCACTGGACTCAAAATTGTTAATTCCATTTCTAGACCATTGAAGCTTTACTGTGATAACTCAGCTGCCGTTAGTTTCTCGAACAGTAACAGTTCGACTGGAGCTGGTTTATATCTCGATACAAAATATTTGTTCGTATGTGAATGAGTTGAGGAAAATAATCTTTGTATTGAGTATATTAGTACTAAAGATATGCTTGCGGATCCAATGACTAAAGGTCTCCCACCTAAAGTTTTCGAAGAACATGTATCAAATATGGGACTTACTAAAGACCTTATTTAATGGCATATTGTACTAGCTTATGTTTTTAATTAATAAAATTTCCTCAGTTTGATTTTGTATGTCTCTAACATATGTTCTGCCGGTGTAATGACATATAGACAAATATAAATACAAATCAGACGCTAAAGGGCTTATGCGTATTTTGATCATAACTATTAGGTTTTAAATTGAGGCTATAGTATGACTAATGGGGGTCCTGAGTCGAATGATGATTCAACGGCTGTATTTCTCTGCTATAGTTCTTGGTTTAAGGCTAAAATGAGTGTTAACACCTGGCCAGGCTCATCTAATACTCATGATAATTGATTACTCTGCTAAGTGGGAGAATGTGAGATTAAATATATTAACATTATATTATTTAATCTTGTAGCCATTATAATCATTTATATTATATAGATCAAAATATATTAATAACCTATTAATAATTAGTTGGTAATTGTTGATGGACCATATTACCCTTATTAACTAATTAGGTTTCCTCTTGGGTGTATATATAAGGAGATTATTAGAGAGTTAAAGGGTTACACAAGTTGGACAATTACATAACCCTCATAACATCACAATCGACTCTCTCTCCATAACCGAAACCATCCCTTGTTTCGGTTCATCACCATCATAACCTTACACCCTAAGGAGGAACCAGATCATCCTGACAAGTATGTCGAACTCAATGGCTGCATCTCTGACTGGATTCTTTGCTGGCCTGTCTGCTGTAACAGGTATTATTTACATGTTTTCCCTTATGTTTAAACAGAACTGATCAACACAGATCTCTTACTGGTTCAGCACTTAATGATTCAGACTGTTTGTTTCGCAAGCAAATGTTTGAATGATTCAGACATTTGCCTCTAAATTGTTAAGAATTATACAGAGTCTGAATGGTTAAGACCTCTAATCTGAATTGATCAGACATTTGCCTCTTAACGGTTAAGCATTATACTGGCTCTTAATGGTTCAGGCCTCTTACTGGTTCAGCACTTAATGATTCAGACCTGACCTCTTACTGGTTCAGCACTTAACCATTCAGAAGTTGCCAAAAAGCCCCTTAGTGTTTTCTTGAGTTTTGCTACTGCTACTTTGATCTAAGCCACTTTGATTTTAACATTATTCACTACATCTGGCAATTCAATTCAATTATTTATGAACAATTGATTTGGATCGTGTTTTTATTTCATTTGGGTCAGATATTACCTTAAGCTAACACAAATAGCTTAAATGGATCACTCAAGTCTCAACGTGTATTTGAAATCCCTACAACTTTCTAAATCATTTTACCTAATTAGTTATACTTATTATCTCTATATTAATATTAATTAACAATATTAAGCCCCCTCACAATATTACTGTTCAATTTCTACTTTTTTCTATTGGTCATAACTTAATTTTTTTTTTCTTTTTATTGGTGTTGGTGTTAGCCTTTAATAAATGTATATGGTTTAGTGATACTCACTTATATGTAAGTTGGACTTTGTGCTTAGAATTATTGATGACAGTTTCGTTACTAATTAATAGGATATGTATTGGGTTTTTTCTATGATTCTTAAAATCTAAATGGTTATTATATTAGTTAAAAAGTTGATTAATAAATTTTCTGTACTTAGGGGGTGTTTGTTTTTTGTGAAAAGCTCTTCAAGACCTCTTATGTCTACCCCACGCAGACCATGCGCAGACGTTTGAGTCTGTAGTGTGTTTGTTTTCTCGAAGACTTTTCATTAAAAAAGGTCTGCGTAACCTCTTTTTGGTGCAGACATGGACTCAAGTCTTGTAACATCTTCTCCTCCTCTTCTTCTAAACACAGATCCTCCTACACAAACCCTAGCTCCACCCTTCCTCCTCCCAGCCGCCACCTCCACATCTCCCTCACCTCCACAGCCACCGGCGCCACCTACACAACCATCAGCGCCACCTCCACATCTCCCTCACCTCTGCCACCTCCACAGCCACCGCCAACACCTCCCCCACCTCCACAGCCACCGCTGACTACTCCCCCACCTTCCACAACCTAACTATTTTCTAACTTCACAATCGCCAGCTGTTCGCCGCCGACAATGGATCTTAGTTGACGACATAGATCACCACCATCCGTTTCATGGTAAAAAAGTTTGACTTTTGTTCTGGCTTATGTGCTTTTGTTCTGATTTAGGGTTTACTTTTTTATTGTTTTTTTACAACGGTAATTAATACTTGTCCTGGTTGTTTTTTTATGGTTATATGGTGTAGTTTGATTCATAATTATAAGTTTATTTGATGATTTTATTGTGTAGTTTGATTCATAGTTGTAAGTTTTTTTTATGATTATATTGTGTAGTTTGATTCATGTTAAATCTTGTATTTTGATTCATAATTATAAGTTTATTTGATGATTTTATTCTGAAGCTTTTTTCATAATTATAAGTTTTTTTATGGTCATATCCTGTAGTTTGATTCATCCTTATTTCAACAGCTTGCAGAAGTTAAAAAAACAAACAGTCTTCTTCTTGCAGACTGCAGAGATTTGGTCCACCTCTTCAGCTACAGATGTCTCAGATGTGGTCCGCAGACTGCAGACGTTTTACCTCTGAAAAAACAAACACCACCTTAGAGAAGTGTTGCCTCTTCATCATACTAATTAGTAATTACACGGATAGTCTATGTGAAATGTATATGGTTTAGTGATACTCACTTATATGTAAGTTGGACTTTGTGCATGGAATTATTGATGACAGTTTCGTTACTAATTAATAGGATATGTATTGGGTTTTTTCTATGATTCTTAAAAATCTAAATGGTTATTATATTAGTTAAAAAGTTGATTAATAAATTTTCTGCACTTAGAGAAGTGTTGCCTCTTCATCATACTAATTAGTAATTACACGGATAGTCTATGTGATGTATCTAAATTACGTAAACAATTATAGATCCGCTGCAACGCACGGGTTCCCAAAACTCGTTTAAATAAAGACTGAACAATATTAATTATCCTTTTTTATATTTTTCTTTTGCAACTATTTTAAGTATTTCATTAAACTATCTATATTTAATATCGATTTATTGTTATCTATATCTACTATCTATACTTTCTATAAAAGGAGAAATCCCAAATGACATAAGAAAAGCTGATGTAGCAGCCATAGAGGTTGTCCAACAATGTTTTTCTTATGTCATTACTATATCATAAGTCTTAATATATAAAACCATTTAAAATTCAATCAAACCTCTGCCAAAGTAAACATCTGCCCATATATATCCGTCTATACTTTAATACCCAGCAGCGGTTGAAGTTTTATGTAATGCTTTTAGATCAGCAGATGTTTAAGGTTAATTGCTGGCAAATTCAAATTAAAAAATGCATGGGAATAAGTAATTTGCAATTAATGCATGTCACTCACAAACTCCTGTCAATCATCTTCTTATATAAGGTTTTTCTTCTCATTTCTCTCTTCATATTTGATCACACTTTCATCTTCCCTGATTTTGGATTTTGAAATTTGATCACAATCCGAATTCCGAATTAGAAGCATGTCAACATCAGTTGAGAGTAACAATCTTAGTTTTGTTAACGATTTGAATCCTGGGAAAGATATGTGGAACAAGAAAGCGAGGATCATTCGAAAATGGAATCATGGTTATAAAATGGATCTCATCTTCATTGATGAAAAGGTAATTTGTATTTCTGTTTTTCCGTTCTATCAGAGATTGTAGTGGTGTATGCTAAAAAAAATACTTTGTTTAAATGTTCTTCAGGGTGCTAAGATTCAAGCAGATATTAAAAGTCATCTGATACATGTTTTTGATGGACAGTTTCAAGAAGATGCTATTGTGATTCTGTCGAAATTTGGTGTTGGTGAGAATAAAGATTTATATAAAATTGTAGTACATGATTATAAACTCAACTTTTATCGATGCACAACTGTTACACCTGTGAGAGATTGGCAAGGTGTTGAGTATGGTTTCAACTTCAGCGCTTATCAAGATATTCTTCAAGGAGAGCCGTTAAACTCTTTGAGTGTTGGTAGTGCATATTTTTGTAATCATGTCTTCTCTGTATAAAATTAGGATTTTTTACTTATACTGTTGTATAATGTGATTATATAGATGTTGCTGGATTTGTGGTTTGGTGTGGAGATCTTGAATTCTTTGGTCGACCTCCAAAAGAAACTAAGAAGATCAATTTCGATATTCAAGACTTGGAGTAACTTGTCGTTACATGTTTAGTCATGTACAGATCATTGTTTGTATTTAATGATGTTAATAAATAAGATGAAGAATGTTGGTATTTAATATGGAATCATGGTAATGGTAATAAATGAGATCAATAGTGTTTGTATCTAATGTTGAATCATGGTAATAAATGAGATCACCGATTTATTCTTCAAGTGAATATGTTAGTTAATTTAATGGCTCATTTACTACTTTAATAAATGTCATAAATTTTCTTTGATTTTGTGTTGTTATTCATTCAATTTAGTTTTAATATTAAAGATTGTAAAAAAATGGTCATAAATTAGTCTTTAGTTTATCGTCATACGAATATTGTTTTCATGTAGGGGTAAGGTTTTGCGGTGTACTGTGTGGAATGATTATGCTCTGTAGTTTAAGGAGTTCATCTCTAAAACCCCAGCTCATGAGCATGTGATGGCTGTTATACAACATGGAAAGTGTAAGGAATGGAAAGGTAATTTTGTTACTTTCTGCAAATCATAACTATACTCTTTATTTCTGGCAATATAATAACAGGTTGACTAAATATCTATATACTTTTGTATGTAGGTGAATATACAGTTCAAAGTGATAAGTTTGCAAAACGAATGTTTCTAAATGAAGAAATCGATGAAGTTAATAAGCTAAGGAAGAGGTAATTTGTCAATATAATTTCTATTGTATATAGATGTTCAAGTCAAATACTTGGTTTCATGTTATTTGTATACTAATTCTAATCATTTGTGGTATCCAAAAGTCTTATACTGAAATTTGGACAAGGGAGTGGTTCTACTTCTCAAACAATACTATCGTCTCAGAGCGTTTTTCTATTGCATAAAGAATTTGTAACAGATGGTGTGAGGAAACATGTTGATGAGATTAGTGAGATAGAAAAGGTTTCACATCTTTTTATATAGTTTGGTTTATCACCTGCATGTTTGTCAAACTATAGATTACAAGTGGATATATTATTTTTACGGGAAATGTCTTGTGTTGTGGTTGCGAGAGTTAAGATTGTGCAAGAAGAGTATGGTTGGTTTTATCCTGCCTGTCGTAAGTGTTTCAAGAAGGTGATGGCTAAAAGGGAATACTTACAGAATGTTGAAAATGTTTAGGATGATATTGTTAATTGCCTACGGCTTCTTTGGTTTATCCCAAATGGCGTAGTGAATGTACATCCATCACCACAAAGTAAGCAATGATGATTATTTAACATTTTATTTATATAAATAACAGTTTAAAACTGATATTTCAATATAATTTTGGACTTTACTTAGTCATTTGTATATATTTCAGGTTCAAGGTGCAAGTCCGGGTGCAGGATGAGAGTGGTAGTGTTTCTTTTGTTATGTTTGATAGAGATGTTCAAAAGCTTCTTAGATTAGCGGCGAGTGACATAAGAGAGAGGCATGTGAAGGCGAATGATACTGAATGTTTTCCTCATGAGATATTTCGATTGGTTGATAAGGTCGCTTTTAAGATTGATGTTTCAGAATTCAATCTTAAAAATGACTATCGTGTTTATACCGTGCAAAAAACATGTGATGATTCAGTAATAATTGCTGAGTTGGTTGGTGGAGATGGTAATGGTGATGAAAATACTGATGAGGTAGTATATAAAATTACTTTTTCAATCTATTTATTTTTCTTTTGAGGTTCAAAAACTGGATTCTGCACTTTTTTATATAATATCATATATTATGATCCTTTAGGTTACTTAAGATATGGCTGAAGTTAAAGATGTTAACCTTTCAGAATCTTCCCAGGTGTCTACTGAACGAACTTCAAGGGTGAGTATTTATTTTTGAAAGTATGTTTAATGTGTTTTTAGAGTTCATTATTTTATTAAATGAGATCAATAGTTGTTTTGTGATCTGTTGCAAGGATGTTGTCTCTGTTACGGCCGAGTCTTCAGCCGTTGAAGTTGAAAAGGATTCTGGATCAAGTCCCAACAGAAAGCGGGCAGTTCAAGTTGTTGATGTTGTGAATGTTGGTGAGCTATCCACTAATGTGAGAAGAACCCGGAAGAAGCTGTCTAAGGTTAACAATTAGATGCTTAAGAAAAAAACATTTCTTATGAGAGATAAGTAGAAATCACTTATTTTGAAGACTCCAAGTGGTTTTTATTTATGTCTGTTAGCTGTTGTTTTAACAAATTATGGTTAAAAGTTTGGTATGTAATGGCTACAATTTGAAGCATCTAAACTAATGTATTTGGTATGTAATGTCTACACTTTGAATATCAAGTAAATTTAACCTTTTGTTTGTTATATATTATTGTTATTAGGGTGGGGTTCCGCTACAAAGTCCAATTTTCATACAAAGTGTACAAAGTCTTAAAACACCACAATTTCAGCCATAAAACACACTCAAAACCCACAAATAACATAGTGAAGATCACTAAAACACAATATCCAAACCCTAACATCCCTTAAAAACTTCAAGCACACCATCGTACAACTATGAATATAAAACACGATATGATAATCAACATAAAAGACACTAAAATTAGCCATTCGATAATCAAAGCCTTATCATTCAAAACACAACACAAAACCCACAAATATGGTATTTTAGTAACCTCCACTATGTTATTTGTGGGTTTTGAGTGTGTTTTATGGTTGACATTATGGTGTTTTATGACTTTGTACACTTTGTAGGAAAAATGGACTTTGTAGCCAACTCCCACCCTATATACCCATTGTTATTATACATTCTATACATTTTTGTTGATATTCATGTATTTCACAAGTAGTAGGGTTATATATTATTGTTAGTGAATGAATGTAAATTTAATCAATTGTTTAGTGGGAAAACTGTTAGGGTCTGAGATACATTAACATCTGTTAGAGGCTAAGCACTGTTACAGCGTCCAAACATCTGTTAACGCCTAAGAACTGTTAGGATCTGAGTTACATTAGCATCTGTTGATAGACTTTGCTTCAACAGACCTTATCAGCTGTTGATCATCATCTGTTAAAGATCTTCTGTTGAATTGCAATATCTGTTGATCCACAACAGAACTTAGATTTATCATACATTTGGCTTCATCAGCAGAGGTTCTCTTTGGCAGACCTTTGCTTCAGTAGTCTTTGTCTTCAACAGACCTTTTGGTTGATCAGCAGATGTTGTTTGGTTCATCAGCAGAGCTTGTTTGGTTCAACAGACTTTGCTTCAACAAACTTTGTATTCAACAGACTTTTGGTTTGCAAAGTTTATCGAAACAGATGTTGACTTTATCCCTTTGGTAAGAGCAGATGTTTAAAAGACTATTATTTGTAATTACAGGTTGTATACTATTTTGTTAATTTTGAATCTTATATCTTTTTCCTTGAGCGACTAGGAAATGTGATGCAAAATAGTAATGTTTAGATGCAAAATATAGTAAAGTTTAGATGCAAAATATAAAAAGGTAAATACACAAAGTTATGAAAGTATATAACTTTATATACTAACACTACATAACTTCATCATTAACTTAAGTTAGTTTTGGAAGAGGAAATTTTTCCATCAAACGTATCAACAAAAACATAAATCATTAAACGCTAAAAAGATGTTCAGATACTATATCAACAAACTTCACAGTGTACTTTATCTCCTGGCACACTTTTTTCTTCGACTATCTCAAACCTCAGCCTTTTGCTCATATATATTCCCGTTTCATCCATGATATGCTGCCAGTTTGAATACATCACTAGATAGGTGTTGTCATCAGGTCTTCTAGGATCTCTCCTTACAAGCAGTTGTACCCGAAACTTCACATGACCAAATGACAACACAGCTCTACGGTACTCATTTAGCTGGTGTTCTCGAACAAACTTCTTCGGTATTGCCTGTTAAAGAAAATTCTTTCTTTGGTTATTCATTCAAAACAACATATACTTTAAGTAATAACAGATAAATCCTACATTATAAGTAAAATAAACTGTATTAAAAGTAGATATGTAAATACCAGACTGTGTGTCTCTATGACATGGTATTCAAATTGTTTCTTATAATGTGGATGCTTTTTGCAGTGTTGGTGGTTGCTACGGCTACAGTGATGTTTAGTCCCCCGTGAAGTCCAATCAAGCATTTGTTAAAAATCTTGACAGTGAAGTTAAAGTGGTCTTCAGGAGTACTTCCCATCCATTGAAACAACAGTTGACAGCTTTCCTCAATGTCATTTTCAAAGCAAAAAGTTATCCATCATGATCCCATAAAACCAACAGCCAATCCATTTTCGTTTTCAGGAGAGAAAACATAATACACATCAACTTTACTACTCTGCTTTGGTCCATGTACTTTTGCAACCAAGTTATCAATTTTTAATCTCCTCTCTGACAACAGCTTCAGCAAATCGTGTGATAAATCCTATAATTTTCATACATTTCAGAAATGTCATATTAGACTTTATATAGGATACAAACTATAAATTAGAAGTTTTTCTAACAGCCCAAAAGAAACACTGGCAATATATTAAAACAAGGTAGCAATTTTTAACCTGCTTGTAGTATGTTTCTTCTTCAGCCTGTATCAAGCAACCATGAACATAATCTCTATACGAGGCATCCTTTCTAATCTCCAAACCCTCATTGTTCAAAACACTTATCTCAAATTTTACTTCTTTCAATTTTTTTTAAACACAGCTTCTCTATATTCTTATTTTTGTAAGTTTCAACAAACCGAATCCATTCTGGCCTGTTTATCTTCTTACTTTTACAACCGATGCTTTGTACCGCAACCTTATACTTAAATCCCGTATAATCAACCAACTTTATTACTTCACACTTTCTTGGTAATTGGTTACTCATTATCCTTGGAAGTACCTATGTATATAAAATACAAAACATTTAATTTTATATTTTCATTATAAATACAATTTTTAGCATACAATTGTGATTTGAGTTAAGTTGTTCTAACAATATAGCTTACCAGTCCCTCACTTAGCTCTGTCAGTTCAGAGACATTGATAATTATCATAAACTCCATCTGAAAGTAAAAAATACAATAACAATTAAATACTTAAACATAAAATCAATTGTATCTGAAAAGCATGCTATTTAAGGTATAAAAATATCCAACGCCCTGTAGGACCAAAGTTATATGTTGTGCACTTTAATATGGCCCCTACAACCAACAATATGAGTCTAACATCGTGTAAGACCAAATTTATTATGTTGTATAATAAAAAAGTATTATATGACATTAAACTTTTCAAATATCCATGTTTGTGTCAACTTCAAACTTCAATTTTTTTTTTCAGCAGCCAACACTATATTTCATAAACATAATCAAGTTCAATGATTAAAGGTTTAAGACAATGATAATTTAGAAGTTAACCCCAATCGTTGGTGAACAAACCAAATAATTGATGAACTTAAACATTTATGATAATCAACTACTGTTTAATCGAAACAAGAACAATAAGAACGACTAACCGAATGTTTAATCGAATCCTAATCCAAAAAGTTGTAAACAATCAGCAAACCAATGTTTCACACATAAACCCTATTCCCGGAGACGGTCACGAGAAGACTAGCCGCTCATGACGCTCGTACAATCCTCAATAGCTTGGAAGGAAGATGAATTCATGATCGATTCGGTAAATGATGATGATTAATGATGAATAATGATGTTGAGTGGTGAGTTTAAGGCTCCAAAATTGTGTAATGTTGCTGCCCAAAAATCGATGGAATGGAAGTCCCCTTTAGGGTTTTCTTAAAGTTCCTTTTTATATCCCCTAAAAATAAATCCCATCATTATTCACATGATGTTGCCCCACCAAAAGCCCAAATCTGCCACACATGTGATGATACCCTTGACTCCTCAAAAACAATTTTCAAAGAAATCCATTATTCCTTTGGCTGCATGTGTGCGTGAATATAATGATGATGTTTGATGTTCACTTGATGTTTGCTTCCTTTTCCTCTTTTTTTTTTCTTTCCCCAATGTCTGCCATCCAAGAGATGATATTATAGATATTAATAATGTTCCTCTCTCTCCTTAAATAAAAGTGCCGTCCAATTCAAGTCCATGTGCATTTGCTGCCTTTGGATTCTAACCGTAACTCAAGGTCAAGAGCCGTAAACCTCATGTGCATGTTTTTGTTACTTTTCTCGTGGAACAACTCAAACTGTAAGTCACGGTTGTAAACCCGTAACGCACGGAGTGTTCTCCAGCTCAATTACAACTCACATAAAACTTTCGCGTAATGGCACTTTCACCTCCTAGACTTTTTTACTTCATATTCCTTTTGTATTTTCACAACGTTCAACTTCCAGATAATGACACAAAGGCCCCTCAACTCTAATGTTTCATAAAGCTCGAACATCCAAACTATGTTTCACTTTCCGATAATGACCGAGAGGTCCTTTAACTTCAATTCTTCGTATTTCTTTCAATTCCAAGTTACTATTCAACCCGAAACATATCCGAACACTTCCGTTAGCTGCACTCATCAATCTCACATGATCTGCTTTCTCTCTAAACCCCGTATCTTCACCAAATTACGCGTTCTTACCTGCGAACATACAAACACTCGCAATAAGCCTATTCACAAAACTTTCTTTTTGTAATTTTCTTTTTTTTTCTCTTTTTTTTCTTTGTTTTTCTTTTCAATTATTCATAATTTGTCGTTCACGGTTGGTATATAACAATTCACATTAGGTGGACAAATGAAAGGTAAATAGGCTCAATGGGGCTACTAAGGGTAATGGTTAGGTAAACATGAAACAAACACAGCGGGTGTAAGGTATATCCTAATGCCTTTATCATTTACGTGCACATGTCAAACGACAATCTCAGCATGTATCAAATCATACAAGTTATAACACAGAATAACATGCGGCCTGCTCTCAACAAATGAAGTCATAATGTAAATCATTCTATCATTCTACAGGCTCAAAATTCTCACCAAAGAAGGGTAAAAAGGCTGCCGACATGTAGCATATGTAATCTAAAGCATGTTACCCCTAAATAGACATCTCTTTTCACTTTTTTTTTTCTAAAAACACCTGTCGGACCTACTCTCATGGAACTTAAAGGAACGACCTTGACAAGGGACTATGTTAGTTTACTACCGGCTAGGAACCCATTAGTGATTGAAACTTTAGGTTTTCTTATCCATTTAGTTCACTTAAGGCGATGAAATTCTTTAAAATTTTCAAAATTTTTAATTTTTTCGCTTTTCATAATTTTCAATCACTTTCAACCTCTTTCAAACTCTTGTCCCAAACCTTCCCTTCCCGGGTTTCCATATCCCCACACTTGGGCGACATTGTCCCCAATGTATCGTGCTTTTCAAAACAAAACCCGATAATACCAACAAACTAACCCATGAGCGACCATTCCTAAGACAACTAATTTAAACACATTCCCTAAACACAACATAGTCAACACCACCAAAAACACGAATAAAAATGCAATAATAAAAGTGGAACAAACTCCCCTGGTTTAAAGCGTAGAATCCTCATGCGTCATGTTCCACCACGACCGTATAACTTTTCATTCGCGGTTGTGTCCAACAAGTATTCGGGTCAATCTCTACAATTAGTGTTCAGATCATCCCCGTCCAAATGGAGATTGAGTATGGACAGTTCTGACTGAACTCTGATCTGTGCATTGTTCGTAACTGCAACTAGAACGTATTGGGGACTTCACAAAACATCCCCACACTTGGAGCATTGCATTCCATAGAGATTAATAACTTGGTAACCTGCAAAAATACTCATGCAAAAAAAAAACAACTATACACTACTCTACATCCTCGGGCTACCTCCCGAGAGCGCTAAGTTTATAGGTCTTTAGCCAGACCATACCTGATATACCCTCATGGTGGTCGAGTGGGATGTTTGCGTCCCATGGCCTCTAAGTATGTACTCCGCCAATGCTCTGGTAAGTCATCCACTGTATTCCACATTGGACCGAATAACTTTAACCTCCATTTTGCATTAACACATTCATGCGGTTTCTTTTTCTTCTTCTTCCCTCATGGCTCCCCTTTGTCTGTCTTGAACTCCTCATGAGCCACACTTTCCTTTCTCCTCACCTCTTTGCTTCCTGCTACTTCAAACCTGTCAATCATAAAACACTCATGTTTGGTTTGAATCTCTTTTGCAGGAGAGACATTCTCATCACCATTTTCAGCTTTTGAGTGTTCACCTGAAATAAAAGGATTAGTAGCATTTGAAAACACATTTAACCGTAATTCGCGATCACCAAACTTCATACTTACCGTTCCATCAACACAATTGATAATGGCATGAGCAGTTGCTAAGAATGGTCTACCCAGAATGACTGGAGGTTGCGTGTTCTTTGAACTTGTGGTACAATCAAGCACTAAGAAGTCAACTAGGTAGTAACACTCTTCCACCTTCACAATTACATCTCTTACAATCCCCCTCGGACTTATGGGAGTCTGATCAGCTAACACCACGGTGGTGTTGACTTTTTGTAGCGGACCAAAACCATATTGGTCATACAGACTCCTTGGTAAAATACTAACACACGCTCCAAGATCCAACAGTGCCCTTTCTATTTTAAATTAACCCACTTGCACTGAAATAATGGGTGCCCCTGGATCTTGGAGTTTCGGGGGAAGGGTACCCAACAAAACGGCATTCGCATTTGCATTTGCAGTCAAATCAAGTTTTTTAGGAAACTTGTGAAGTCGTTTTTGGGTACTTAACTCTTTCAGACGCTCAACATGATCGGGACTCACTTTAATCGCATCGAGTAAGGGTAGATTAAGAGTTAATTGCCCAGATCGTCCCTGTAGTTTCATGTTTTTTCACGTTTAGTCCCCACCTTTTAGAAATAGCGGGTATACTCCCTATGGTTTGTCATTTTGTTACTCGGATAGTCCCCTGACATTTACTCAGGGGACTATCCGAGTAACAAAATAACAAACCATAGGGAGCATACCTGCTATTTTCAAAAGGTGGGGACTACGACAGGTAGCTGATGATGTTTTTGGCAGTGTTAGCCGTAAGCTACGGCAGCCTAGCCATAGCTTACGACGGGGTTGATGGCAGAATTTATTGTTTGTTGTTTTTGTCAATCAGGACCATTTAAATATGTTTAAACTCCATAATACTAACGTAATTGGTGGCTTATGGAACTTAGGTGATGGTTTTGAAGTACCAGAAGATGATCAAGCTTAACGAAGAACCGAACACAATCTAAAATCAAGCTTACGCATTTTGTTTAGTCGTTTTGTGAAACCGAACAGTATTAGCTTGTAGTAATGTCCTTGAATACTTATGAAGTTTTAATTAACTTAGAATTTTGAATGTTCATTTATATGCATTATGCTTATATTAATGCAAAACTTTTATAAAACTTATGTTCATTAAGGAATGGGTCTTATAGTTGAAGGGCGGTGGAGTTCGTAGGATGTGTTAAATGCTGGGTTCAGCTCATTTACTCTTTGTTAAATGCTATTTATAGAGAATGTTTGACATGAATGAACATTTGTTTATTCATGCACTTGTCATGCGAAAAGTAGTTTTTTTATCATATTCATTAAACCCGTTAATCCACTAGTCACTTAGGAATTCGTGTAAACCTTATCGGTTACAGCAAGTTGCTACATGATGAGTATGTTATCAGAAATCTGATGACTTTGATCATCAGATTTTTGATGATCAGTTCTGATCAACTTCTGATGATGAATATCAGATTCATCATCAGATTTATCAGAATCTTCTGATCCAATCTTCTTCTTATCTCGTAGATGACTATCTGATCTTTACTTGATGCTAACTCTTCCTTTTTCTTGTCGAAAGTCTGGTATCTTCTTTCTGTTTGACTCGTTGATTTTGTCATTTCTTCATTCAACACTTACATAAAAGTTCCTAACACTGACTAACTATATATATAAGGGTTGTAAACACATGAATTGGACCGGATGAACCCTTGTTCATGGTTGTTCGTTTAGCATTGAACTGGTTCACGAACGGGTTATGAATACATAAGCGAACAAAATATTTGTTCATTTTCGTTTATTAAGAAATTGTACTTATATACGAACACAAACGGACATATACCATTTAAAAAAAAAATATAAAAACCTACATTCTAATCCCAAACATTAGACATAATCACCTTGTTAAGCACTTGCCATAATAATCATCAACATAATCTTCTCAAAACGAAGGCACAAGTTGGACATAATAAACATAAGCATTAATATACAAAATAATGTTTCAAAGATTTAAGTTTTAGATGACTAAGTTTTTAACGAGATACAAGCTTCAAATAAGTAGGGTTTCTATGTCAGGGTAATAAACTAAACATTATATTATATATTTACTATACCTACATTTACCAAATGGGGGAATAGTGCCAGGCTGCCTGGCACTCCCTCATTCGACCAACCAGTTTACTATTTTATATTCTGGCACTCCCTCATTCGACCAACCAGTTTACTATTTTATATTCATTTTAAAATTACGTTTTTGCCCCTGTTTAAAATTACCGTTTTGCCCCCAACTCAAAAAAAAAATTACGCTTTTGCACCCATTTTAAAATTACGATTTTGCCTGGCACTCCCCCATTGGACCAACCAATTTATTATTTTATACCCATTTTAAAATTACGTTTTTGCCCCTCTTTAAAATTACGGTTTTGCCCTCAGCTCAAAATAAAATTACTCTTTCATCCTCTGCTCAAAATTACAATTTTTCCTCGATTCAAAATAAAATTACGGTTTTGCCCTCAAATCAGAATTACCTTTCTGCCCCCAGTTCAAAATAAAATTCTGTTTTCCCCCAGCTATAAATTACGATTTTGCCCTCTGTTCAAAAATGTGATTTTTCCCCGTTTAAAAAATTATGATTTCGAACTCAGTTCAAAATTACGTTTTCTCCCCAATTCAAAATAAAATTATGCTTTTGCCCCCAACTCAAAATTACGATTTTGCCCTCGGGTCAAAACAAAATTGTGGTTTTTCCTCCAGCTTAAAATTACGATTGTGTCCTTAGTTCAAATTTATATTATGCTGTTACCCCAAGTTCAAAATTACGAATTTGCCCCTGTGAAAATTTACAATTTTGCCCCTGGTTCAAATTTACCATACTGCCATCACTTAAGCTTTTGGCAAATTACAATTTTACCCCAGTAAAAAATTACAGCTTTCGCTAAGTTAAAAATTACAATATTGCCATTGTTTTAGTTTTTTTTTTATCAAAACTATAAAAGTGTTTTGTTTTAATTGGTTGACTCGATTTAATTGTTTTTCGTGTCAATGAGCTGCCTAACGCTCGCTCATTATTCGGCCATCATCCCGCAACGCGGGCTGGGCATTAACTAGTTATATATTGTTAACGAGGGATGATGAATAGTAACTTTATTTTTATAATAATATATAGTTTTTTATTATTTATTATTTAATATTATAATAGTTTATTATTATATTTACTTTTAATTACATATTTTTAAATTTTTTCCTTTTAAAAACATATATTTCCTTTACCATTTTTTAATAATTGTTATTTCTTTTTTAGAACATATATTAATTTATCGATGTAGGACCGTTTTCGGGACCGAAACCGTGATTATCATGATTATGTTCATAGACGGGAAGATTAGAGACGGATGAAATACTTACTTGTATAGATTTGATAACATAACAAAGCAAACCGGCCCGATTAACAAGCTAACCGAACCATACCAAAGGAGTACACATCCGGGGAGAGACCAAGTGGTGATCTCTCCCGGTGAGGTCTGAGACCTCCTCCAACTTCCAAGTGTTTGAGATGACAAAGGGTTGCTATTTATAGCTACACCCCTTTGTCTTTCAAACACACACGGTCAAACAAATAACCCTCTCGTTTGACCACTTCAAACGAGCGGGTCTATACAAGTTCGTTAGACCGTTTCACTAACTATTACAAATTCAGCATAAAATAAATCTAATCTATTCGACAAGCATCGGACACAAAATCTGCATCAACAAATTCCCCCTTGTCCGTTGCTGTCGAATGCTGAAAATGCAACTGCAATCGATCTTCAGTCAAGTATTCATCTTCCCTGTGTTAACAAATTCCCTCTTGACCGATGATCCAGGTAAGTAGTATCTTGACGCTCCTTGTAAAATATTTCCCCCTTAAAGTACGCGTATCCGTGTTGGGTGTTGTGCAATTTCCACAATTGACCGATCTTCCGCTGATCTTCCAATACTCCAACCGGCATTTGATAAGGGTTCCATTCTTTTAAGAACTGCATCAAGTCTTGATCTTGTCATAAGAACTCTATTTCATACAAGCATACCACATTGATAGAGATTTCTGGTGAACTGTCTTCTGTAAACCGTCTTTGTGGAATCGACCAAGTAATGCACTTTAATCTTCAGCATCAACACTCAGGAAAGTCAGCTAGACCAAGTGTATCCCTTGCAAGCTCAACCAAACGGCACGCTTAGTTGAACTACATCCAGATCTCATTGTCTCGCCTTTGTGAAGTTGACCACGTAATGCACTACGGATCTTCATCATCAGTACTTAGGAAGTCAGCTTGACCAAGTACATCGTTTGCAAACTCAACGAATTGAGTTACGCCCAGATCCCTGTAAAATCCCAAAGAAACATCAAACCCAAAACCAAATCCTGCAGGTCTTCAGCTTTGAACTATCAACTTTCAAAAGGATTCCCCCAGGTCTTCAGTGAACAGCGCTTTGAAACTACTGTCGACTTTAGATACCTGTATGTTTCCGTGCAAAACCCTTCACGCTGGCTGGAGAATTAATTAAAATTCTCAAATATGTGTCTGTGCAAGACATTCCACGCCGAACCGTTTGTATCACCAGAAAATCACAAACTCTACCACCTGTGATTGCGTTTAGAAATTTACCGAAGAAATTCAACATATGAAAATTTTTATTCCCCCATTTCTTTGGTAAAATCTCTAAACCTTAACAGATTCTCTCCACTTCAAAGAAACTGTCGTCAAATGTTCACCAATTCCCTCCACTGAGCGGAACTGTCGTCAATCTTCACTGAATATTCTCGGTTGTTCGAAAAATCACGAAAACGACTTTCTTCTTTGCATATTCTAGTTGAATAAGAACGTCCCCTAGTACCCCGTAGGATCCGACTTGTATCCCTCCAAAGACTTTGTGAACTCGTTAGGACCGGTATTGACATTCTAGGTTCATTCATTCGTTACCAAATGCGAGAATATGACAATAAACAAAAAGATTTCTTCGTTGCATATTCTAGTTGATAAAGAAATTTCGCCTAGTACCCCGTAGGATCCGACTTGTATCCCTCCAAAGACTTTGTGAACTCGTTAGGACCGGTATTGACATTCCAGGTTCATACGTTCGTTTTCAAATGCGAGAATATGACAATAAACAAAATGCTTTCGAACATTTACGAATAACCGATAACAATCATAAATATTGACGTGCGGAAGTGAACATACCGTTTTTGTTTTTGGCCCATAGTAGTCAAGTCACCAAGTTTGACGTTCGCATCGGTAACCGTGACTACCCCACATTTTTCAAAAAAATATCATCATCTGTTTTCATCATCCCAAACTGATCTGGCACGCCCCCGAACTCGTACGAATTTGACGTTGAAAAATAGAAGCACGGTTCAAATCAACTTCGCGAACACCCGACCCCACTTTGCAACTCACAAATAGAGACGGTTCTACGACCTCATGTCTCATCTAGAATTTTTTTTTTAATAATAATAGAGCTCATCTTCAAACATTAGCCCATAATAAATTGGCCAATCAAATGGAGATTTTTGTTGACTGTTACGTCACTCCTTATCATCCACGAAAAATAATATACTCCAAATGACTCCACAAATAATAAGCCCATGAAGAATATGGCTGATATTTCATGAAGATAGGCCAACACACTCTTGAAGGAATATTGCTGGACTCCACAAATAATAAGTTAAGTTGACTAAACGAATAACCTTTTAACAGCCCAGCAAAGAAAATAGGCCCAATCTTGTCTTGGAATTTCGTGGCCCCAACCCATTTTGTGGTATCTAATAAACACCAAAAGTCAAACAACCCTACAAATATTTCTCTGGTTGTCTCGATACAAAACAAAACCCCAAAAAAAATTTGTGCAAACATCTTCTTCCCTCATCTTCGATACTCAGACCATCCAAAAATCCACCTTCAAGGAAACCCCAAAAATCGAACAACATCAGTTGCTAAACCATCTCTCTTCAATAAACAGAATCCTTCTTCTTCTTCGATACATCTGGAATACCCACCTCCAAAACAGCCGCTAATCCATCTGATCTGTCTCCCTCTTTACTTTCTGCGATACAACAAAACTCAAAACCCCCAAAAATTGAGCCCCATCTAAGACCACCGTCTACTAACCACCGGCGATACCAACATCCACAGCCCCATCTAAGACCACCGTCTACTAACCACCGGCGACCAGTTAGCATCTGAACGGAGACCCGTTAACATCTGATAGGAGACCAGTGATTCTTCGCTGACATGTAGTTGATTTCGTCACTGATGTATGGTGATTTCGTTGACTGATGTATGGTGATTTCGTTGACATCAAGTTGGACGAAGATGGTGTGATTTCGTCCAAGACAAGTGATTACGCCCAAGGTGATTTTGTCCAAGACAAGTTGACGAAATCAGGTGATTTAGTCACTGTGATTTGTTTGACGAAGTTAGTGATTTCGTTAGCTGGGATTTCGTCGTAGGGTATCAACAGGAACCCTAGTGTTTCTTACCAGCCGCCATACTCATCTCAAGAACACAGTTAACTGTTCGTTTCCAGATCTGACGAAAATCATTGTATAGATGATATTTGATGATGAAAACTTGTTTATTTAGGTGTAAAACATAAAACCCAACTCTTGTATATGTTCTGTTTCATCTAGATCCGAATATTTCGGTCAAGATCTGGGTTTTTCACCATTTTTAGATCTTGAACAAAAAATCACGAAAATCACAGATCTAGAGCACATATGAGTTAGCAAACTGTTAGATTTACTAAATCGGGTACCATGGCTCTGATACCAATTGTAGGTCCACCCGGAGGATCGAGTAACCTCTATTCCCTGTTTTCCGACAAACCCGAAAGTGCGGAATCCAAACGGGTAAGTTAAACCAAGTTAAGAACACGCAAGACACAAGATTCAAAGATTAACACTCAATGTATTAATGCTAGAAAACGGTTACAATGCGGTGTTTACAAGATAAACTTATAAACTCTCTGTTGTGTGTGTGTTCTCTCCGAAATCTATTCAGACTTCCTGACCTTGTTCTGTTATGTGTCTGTGTTTATATAGCAACATGACTGACGAAATATGACTGACGAAATCAGAAGCCCATGAAATCACATGGACGAAATCCAAGATATGGACGAAATCAGGTGATTTCGTCCTATTTGGTTTTCATCTAAAAGTGTTTTCACCAAAATGAACTTGGACGAAATCACTATGTGTTTTAGTCCACTGTGTATGGGCTTGACTCTTCATATTGGGCTTCATGATGTTGGGCTTCTTCAAAGGACTTCATCACTTGGGCTTTGACATGGATGGAATACAAACAAACTAGCAGACAACATAACACCTTAACAATACTAACATGTATACTGCACACACGCAGTTACATGTACATGATTTGTTACGAAGTAAAACGCATACCGAGTCAAGACAGGAGGATGTCTTGACTACGGCCTTCACTTCGTAGCCGAGTCGAACCGAGCCGAGCCGTATCCACACAATATGTATCAACAAACTCCCCCTTGGATGCTGCTCGCGAGGTTCGTAATCTCGTTCTCCATCTCTTGATGGTTCATTCATTCTCGGAAAGGATCTTCAAAGACTTCACGTGTTGAAGTAGAAAGTGTATTAACAAACTCCAGCTTTTATTTAGGAAGTGTATCAATAAACTCCCCCTTGAACGATACTCGTGAATCTTTTGAACTTCAAAACTTTAGATCCTTGAGGTGTTGATGAGTGATCAGCTGCAACTCGATCATCTTGATCTTCTGATTGCATCAACGTCGTGTCTTTACTTTACGGCTTGTCATCTGACACGTTCTCTTCGTCTTTAGCTGATTCTGATGTCGCATCTGCACATACAAGAAAGCTAAACACGTAATGAGAACAACCGCTTGGAATTTAGACAAATTAAATAAATGACACATACTAGATCAAATCTCAATCAGACACCGACCGAAAACAGTTTGAAAGTTTAAAAATGATCAATTTTAATCCCTTACTTTCAAAACTTGTTAACTTCGACAGTTTATGAAGGTGCAATTGTTTTCTGGCTTACAATCAGGATTTTGGGTAGGATAGACTCGAGTTCCAACATCAGTCAATCAAAAATAAACTAGAAGCAAAATCTCTTTGGCTTTTATAAAGTTTAGATTAAAACACACCTAAAATCTTTTTGGAGTTTTTCATTTTTCAAATGTAAAGACGGAAAGCAATAAATAAATATATACAAAGATGCAGAAACTGAAAGCAGTAAACAAATATTTACAGACATTCTTTTTGTGAGTTTCGAGGGTAAGAGAATCATATCAGTGTACGGTCATGTCAAAACGCTCTTTTTGTTCAATTAGTTAACATTTAGTTAAGCATCCTATAACAATTATCGGTATTGTTGTCCACGTAAGCTCAACTTATCATATGTAATCATGGCGAGGGGATACGTTAAGGTATGAATTATACTTACCGACCGGTGTTCATCCACACACGACATATTCCCGTATCAAGGCATGCGCGAGAGTTCATCTTACCGGTGAGTATACCATTTATCATCTGTTTGACCGTATAAAAGAATGTGAGAAACTCACTTATTTTGAGTGAAAACAAGCCCTATGTGATAGAATCACTTATTGATGAGGAACTTGATTTTCAGATGCATGAGGGCACAGGATCAAGTCTGTGAACAGGTTAGTACTTTCGTACAGCAGAGAGACGAACTTGACTCCCGCAAAGAATATGCGATATATTATCACTTATTTTGTTTGGACATGTGATTGTTGATCACTTGTTGAGGTCGAATGCAATATGTACACGTATGTATAGTATCATGGAAGATCTTAGACTTCGTCTCCGTTATTTTTCGGTAAAAGATACAACCATGATACCCAGATGATAAGACAGCATAAAGACCGAATATCTCAGAACCTCGGCAATCTCTCAAACGAAATTTCGGTACTAAGACCATATGCCAATGTGCGGTTCCCACCTGGTCTTCAGTCGATTTAAGATTTATATCACCCTGCACACTTTAAAATGATTGTGAGCCTACCGATACATCTTATATAGAGCTGCTTATCGTTTTTCATTTTGCATTTCTGTTTTAAGAGGTTTCAACAGACCACTGATGTACTGTCATTTTCTCTTTTGCTCGCTAGGAAACTCATTTTTGTTTTTCCAATGTTTTTGCGATTTTGAAATTTTTCGATGTTTTTGAATTTTCAAATTTTTGGATTTACTCCCCCTAAAATCAACAAACTAAGAGAAATTTTAAAAACACAAAGGTATTTACAAAAACAATTTCCCGATGTCGGTTAACTCATGTTTTACCTCAATGCCGTTTACCAAAATTAAGTTAATCAGAAATGATTTATCGAATTTTGGAAAAATCAGATGGCACGTCGGTAAGCGGTGCGGAGCATGACAACATTGACGAGTTTCCTAGTGAAACAATCACGTGTGAGGTGATATTCGAGTTCAACGTGTCAGGCCAAAGAGTGCTGTACTAGAGGATAACAATTTATAAAGCAGCTTAAATATCGACAAGTATAGGAGAGATTAGAAATTTAAAACCGTATACTGCAACTGCTTCGTGCATTGCAATGAATCTGAGTGCTCTCCCAAACTGGATATCCACCCGGTGTGGATTTCAAAGTCGATTTTGTAGCTACTGAGAAATCTCTTCACAGCAACAAGATCAGAAACCTTTTGGGTCCGGCTGGTCTTCCACATTGCACCAGCGAAGGTCTTTGTCTTTCACTTGAGAAGTAGTGTGCGGTTGAGCAATCCACGCCAAGGCATCCGCACACCCGGTTGGTTTGTTCAATTACACCGCGAAGAAATGTACACCGCACGTTCATCTTGTTGATTTTGAACTTCAGACGTGCTGCAGGTGCGTACATTTTGATTGAATCTATCCTGGGGACCCGATTATAGCCTTGAACAATCAAACTTTGGAATGATTTTCAATTTGTCGAAGCTTTTCAAATTCTTTCGACAGACAATTCTGTCTCCTTTTCTTTTTCTCTCCATCAAAGGCAACAATTTCTTTTGTCGCCGATCTTATGCATGGACACTCCTCTATCAACAATCCGATGACTATCGATAGTTCCTCCTGGAACGTCCTACACGCTCACTCAGAGATTAGTTGGAGAGGGGGACCCAAGCCTTAACAGACTTGGGTCGTCCTTCATCATCGAGGATTGTGACTTCGATTTCCTGATGATTTGGAATGGATTGAGCTTCCCCTGAAACAGTTACCGATTTTGGTTTCCAAATCTGTTTTTGTTTTTCATTTTTAATTTCTAACTTGACAGACTTTGTTTGGACAACCTCCGGTTTTAACGCCTTTTCAACTTCTTTGACGTTTTGACGTCGTTGTTTTGTTTCTTGTTCTTTAACAGTTCTTTTATCATGTTTTGGTGAAACAGGACGACGTTGTGAGTGACCTTGTTCAGAGGGGGCTCTTTCAACAAAATTTGGTTTGGGCGAGTTTTTGCAGTCTTTAATGATGTGCCCAACCTTCCCACATTTGAAACAAGTTCTCCTTTCAACAAACTTAGGAGAACCGGTTCGACTTTCACGTGTTGAACCTGTAGACCCAGAGGTACTTGTTCCTTTATCACACCCGTTTGTGTGTTGGGTGTAATTGTTTTGAGCGTTACGTTTTAAAATCTTGACTTGTTGGACAAAATCGGTGTTTGATTTGTTTTCAAAAGTCTCAATTTTATCAGTACCCTTGGATGCTACAAATTTAACATCATTGTTTTTCTTCTTGAAATGAGCTCCTTTGGTCTCAACCTTCGGTTGTGAACCTTTAGAATTTTGAACTCGCTGCTGTTGCTGTTTACCCTTAAAAGCGACAGGTTGTTGTTTAGTCGGCAATTTTTGGTTTCCAAATTGTTTCCTCACTTCAGCTTTTGGAATAGGATCACACTGAGTTACTAAAACTCTCGGGATCGCTTTTCCCAAAAACTTAGTTGTATTATCTTCAAACACTTTATCAATCAAGGATTGATTGACGTTTTTTATTGGAAAATCTTTGTTTGAATAAATTTTGTCATCACCGACTAAAGTATACAACACGTTATCACTTTTAATGGTAGACAGTGTCTCAGTGATAGGATCTATCTCTTGTTTAGCACCAGTTGATTGCACAATAGGAGTAGGAGGATCACACAGAATGTGATTCTCAAAAGGAACTTCAACTCCTTTGTTCTTCTCAAGAGATTTATCCTCATCACTCACATCTGGTTCATCATCTGACGAATCATAGTCCTCAACTGTGGGAGGACTTTGTTCCGTACCAACAAATGCTGAATTTTCGCTTGTTCCAGATGAGCCCTCCGAGGAATTGTCCGTTTTGAACCCTAAGCCAGTTGTAACATCCCCATAATGAAGAGGTACACTGGGTTCAAAACGAGGCATATCCTCTTCATCGGGCGACTTGGTATAGTCGTGTCTCAAAGGGGGTGGACACTTCCTATAACCAACGCCTTTAACGTTTCCCTTTAGTTTCTGAACGTCAATGATGTGATCAAGCACATATCGGGAGTTAGAATAACTATCCAATTTGAGCTTGATCGCTTCATATTCACACTTGGCCACGGCTAGCTCTTTCTTGGTTTCCTCAATGATATTAATGTAGTTATTAATACCAATTTGTTTGTTGAAAACAGTTTTTGTTAATTCGGAAACACTTTTCTTTTGGGTTTCAATAACTGTTTTAAACTCCTTTTCATTTCGAGCTAAGGCCATGTTTGCCTCTTTGCACTTAGACAGTTCAATAACCAAACTCTGATTGTGACTATGAACCGTTTCAGATTCAAGCTTCAATTCAGTACAAGAATTACAAACACTAGGAGTAGGAGGATCAGAATTTACCTGACTTGTCGAGGCCGAGACATTTGCCATAAAGGCAGTCTGATAAGAAAAAGATCCATCTTCAGAATGATAATCTCCCGCATTCGAGCTTTCTTCATCTGAACTCCCGCTATAACCCGAGCTGTCGTCACTTTCAGAAAATTCTTCCTTGTGAACGTGCTTGATGTGATTGATGATCTTCGCATAACATGCACTTCCTCCTCCTAACTGTATGGACCAATCACATCCTTCATCGGCTTGAACTATCAATGCCCGGTTGGGGTTTGAAGGCCCTGACTGGTTGGTTTGGTTGTTAGCAGCTACTATCCCTCTTTCGTTGTTAGCTTGATTTGAAGTACTTGTTTGATTTTGGAAGGGATTTTGGTTGCCTTGTTGGTTGCCTTGTTTGCTCGGTCGCGTGCATTCACGTTTGAAGTGACCCTTTTCACCGCAATTAAAGCATGTGACAGCACCCTTGTCAAACCCGTACTTGGTATCCCTTTTGCTTTCCAAGCTGGTTCTCCCCGTTCTGCTCATATAATCCTTTGCCCTTCTCACAGCGCTAGCAAACGCCCACTTGATATCCATTAACTCCATTTCGTCCCTGTCTATCTGCTGATAGTCTTCGTTTGTCAAATTAATGTTGCCAATTTGACTTGCGACTAATCCGCTGTAGGCATTAACCATAGTGGTAAGAATTTCAATGTGATCCCGTGCAGCTTCTACACTCACTTTGGAAAGATTTGAAGTATCAGGTTTGTTACCATAGAAGGCTTGTTGTGGTTGGGCTTGTGGTGGTTTAGAAAAATAGGCAGTTGGATCAAATTGGGGTTGAGGTGTGTCAATTTGAGGTTTCGGAAGATAGGCATTTATATCAAATTGGGGTTGAGGTGTGGCAACTTGAGGTTTAGAAAAATAGGCAGCTGGATCAAATTGAGGTTGGGGTGGTGCAACTTGAGGTTTCAGAAGATAGGCATTTATGTCAAATTGGGGTTGAGGTGTGGCTACTCCTCCAAAATAGGATCTTGGGTCGAAAGCATTTGACACATAAGCTGTTTGTATCTTTGGTTGCTGGCTTGTACTAGCAGCAGGAGCAATCCCTCCAAAGTACATCTCTGGATTTTGAGGGACAGGAATTAGTTTAGCTTTTCTGATTTCTTCTGCATCCTTGTTCTCCAGCTTTTGAACAAACTCATAGATACTGACAGTATCCAATACACCTGTATTTTGTACTAGCAGCAGGAGCAATCCCTCGCGAGCAGCATCCAAGGGGGAGTTTGTTGATACATATTGTGTGGATACGGCTCGGCTCGGTTCGACTCGGCTACGAAGTGAAGGCCGTAGTCAAGACATCCTCCTGTCTTGACTCGGTATGCGTTTTACTTCGTAACAAATCATGTACATGTAACTGCGTGTGTGCAGTATACATGTTAGTATTGTTAAGGTGTTATGTTGTCTGCTAGTTTGTTTGTATTCCATCCATGTCAAAGCCTAAGTGATGAAGTCCTTTGAAGAAGCCCAATATGAAGACTCAAGCCCATACACAGTGGACTAAAACACATAGTGATTTCGTCCAAGTTCATTTTGGTGAAAACACTTTTAGATGAAAACCAAATAGGACGAAATATCCTGATTTCGTCCATATCTTGGATTTCGTCCATATCTTGGATTTCGTCCATGTGATTTCATGGGCTTCTGATTTCGTCAGTCATGTTGCTATATAAACACAGACACAGAACAGAACAAGGTCAGGAAGTCTGAATAGATTTCGGAGAGAACACACACACAACAGAGAGTTTATAAGTTTATCTTGTAAACACCGCATTGTAACCGTTTTCTAGCATTAATACATTGAGTGTTAATCTTTGAATCTTGTGTCTTGCGTGTTCTTAACTTGGTTTAACTTACCCGTTTGGATTCCGCACTTTCGGGTTTGTCGGAAAACAGGGAATAGAGGTTACTCGATCCTCCGGGTGGACCTGCAATCGATTAATTCGATACTTCTTTAACAATTTACGTTTATAACTTTTAAAAAAAAAAAGCTTAAATACGTAGTTGTTTTTAATTTTTTCCCTGACATTCTGTTATAAGTTTTATTAAAAACGAAGTTGTACTTAAAATAAAGTATTTATTTGGTATCATAAAACGGTACGATGATATTAATTTATCGATTAATTTGATACTTCTTTAACAATTTACGTTTATAATTTTTTTCTAAAAACTTAAGTACGTAATTGTTTTAATTTTTTCCGTGACATTCTGTTATAAGTTTTATTAAAAAACGAAGTTATACACAAAATAAAGTATTTATTTGGTATCATAAAATGGTACGATGATAAACTAAATCGTTCTAATGGTTTGGCTTTCTAAACAACATTCTTTATTTTCAAATAACGTTTGTTTTACATTTCTCATTTACTCGGTTTCGACGCAACGCGCGACGCCAAATAAAACTAGTTGAAAATTAAAGATATAAAAAAACCTTGAATCACTGAACATAAACTAAACAAATGATTATGAACAGATGTAATAGGACATAAATGAACATTCACGAACGCAAATGAACGAGAGTGACCTTTATTCGTGTTCGTTCATTTAATTAATCGAACACAAATCCTTGTTCATATTCATTCTTTTACTAAACAAATGAACGTAAACGAACTTTCCATCGAACAAGTAGTAGAACGTTTGGTTCGTTTACACCTCTATTCATAGTATACTTATATATATGGCATCTTTGTTGAATACTTGAATGTATATAAATTATAATTATAAACTTTTTAAGTGAGAAATAATAGAATTAGGGTTTTAGATTGAGGTTTTGTTGGTGATAAACAAAAATGTTGTAATTTAAAGACATTTAAATAAATGGTTTACATGAAATCTTCTTACTATTGACAAATGTGTCTGGACTCCTATAACGGTTTTTCCAAACTAGATTTGTAAACTGATACATTCTTTTTTTTATCAATCCAACTGTAAACTAATACATTCTTTTTTTTTTTTTTATCAATCCAACATTAGTGTTTAATGGCTACCTACCACAATCAAATCCCAACCCCACCCTTAACGAAACCAAAAATAAACAAACAAGAAAAAAAAATAGAAAACGGGAGAAAGAGATGGGATGTGTCTGGACTCCTATAATGAACCATAGCATCCATCGGCCACAATTGCATCGCCACTCATCTCAAGGATTGATTTTCAGATTTTGGACCCTTGGAAGCAAGTTGCCATACTCCACAGACCATTATATATACCTACAAAGCAATGAACCAAAGCAACTCAATTCACAAACAATAAAAGTAAAATGGCTTCACTTTCCTCATCCACCTTGGCCACCGCAGCCGTCCCAACTCAAGCCACCATGGTGGCTCCCTTCACCGGACTTAGGTCCACTGCCGCTTTCCCTGGCACCAAAAAGGCGGAAAACGACCTCTCTTCCCTCCCCAGCAGTGGTGGAAGAGTGCAATGCATGAAGGTGTGGCCGCCACTAGGATTGAAGAAATATGAGACTCTTTCATACCTTCCGACTCTAACGGAGGCCCAGTTGGCTAAGGAAGTAGACTACCTTCTCCGCAACAAGTGGGTTCCTTGTTTGGAATTTGAATTGGAACACGGGTTTGTCTACCGTGAGAACCATAGATCGCCAGGGTACTATGATGGCAGATACTGGACAATGTGGAAGTTGCCCATGTTTGGGTGCACTGATTCCGCCCAGGTGCTCAAGGAGCTAAACGAGTGCAAGAAGGAGTACCCAAGCGCATGGATCCGTATCATTGGATTTGACAACGTCCGTCAAGTCCAGTGTATCAGTTTCATCGCATCTAAGCCAGATGGATATTAAGCAATAAACGTGTTGTACCTTTTTTGTACTATCATTCCAACTTTTGTAAATGAGCTCGAGGAGAATAAGAAAAGAGTACCCAATGCCTTTTAAGTATAATAGTCTTTGTACTATCAACTTGTCGACCTATATTGAAGCTATCTATTCCTCTATCGTATCCACTTTTACACTATCTCCTTTCTTTATTACTGAATTGAGTGAATTCTTTGTCTCACATTGATTGTTGAAACTTGAAACCCTAATCATTAATCGTAACTCATAAGCTCTATGAAAGTAATGCTTTGTGATTTCATTTGTTTTATTAGTTATTATCTTAGTATATGTGCGAGGTACAAAATTACTCATCATGCGTCGGGTTTATGGGTCTCTCACTGGTATTGGAATCAAAGTTTATGAACTCATTTTTACTCACCGAGATTCTTATTTCCCAAAACCCGATCTCAAACTCAAAAGAACCGACTTGAAATATCATATATTCATGTACATTAATTTATCATAGTTTTAATAACTTTAGTATGATATATCATTTTTATTATATTTTAGTACTATATGAAGATAATCCGCATGTACCATAATCATCTTAAACCGAAGCAACATTTTATAACTAATCCTATACCTAGTCCCATATATTACACATCATCCGCTCCGAGTATCTTAAGTGTTTTTTCTGTCCATAAAAAGAAAAAAAGGACAAAACCGAGTTTTTGCATACATGAAATCAGGGTCGCAGCTTTGTAGGGGGGGGTGCCCGACCCCCCGAACTTTTCGCTCAGTAGTGTCTGGTATGTAGTTTTCGTATAGAATTTTTTAGGTATATACGTTTTCGACCCCCTTCCCCCCGGTTTTATATTTTTTTAGGTATATACGTTTTCGATCCCCCGTCGAAAATCTCAGGCTTCGCCGCTGCATGAAATGACAAAGCATCAGCTTTGATTATTCATCCTTTTCCTGGCCAACCAATACAATCGAGTTTTCCAGAAATAAGATGACCGCGACACCTCATGGTCCACTGGTCCTCATGATATTTATGAAATAAATATCTATAACGACATAATCACATGTACACTATTTTATATAAATTATAAAAAAGGTTTAAAATACTATTGCAATGTGATTAAGAAAAGTAAGAATGTACAGTATCCTGTACCTCTTCTTTTTCATTATTTTTTGTATAAAGTGTAGTTTTAAGTTTTATAAAAGTAATAGCGACACCTTATTGTGTCATAAGTATAAAACATCAGGAAATTAGTGACTCGTTATCGGTTCGATGCAACGCCAATTGCATCATATTTGGACCTAATAGGTCAATAAAAGGCATTTTTAGTAGTGAACAACGTTAAATTTAATTTCAAACGTTAAATTTCAATAATCATTATCATTATACTCGGTAAATCTCACCAATAGCAAAACAAAACAAAACTAAGGTAGAGTCTAAGGAGTGTAAGATGTAGACAACCCTACCGTTTAGAAAGTCTGCTTCCAGTGAGACCCCCCCGACTCGATAGTAGTTTTGCATCAAGCCTTGGATATAAGGCATGTAACACTCAACAAAAGGCCGATTAAGGCCGATTAGTGCATATACCCTCTTGTCTTTCAGCTATCAACGACACCGTCTGATGCATGATTAACCGTCCCCAACTTTTAACGTTATTTTCACAAAAAGTAAAACAACGTTAAAATTGGTGCAGTTTTACTTTTATCCCCTGAGAGCCCACACATATATACATTATATATGTACACCACAAGCGAGATCTCCATTTCCGCCCCACCCTTAATAGAACCAAAACACTAAAAGCTAAAACAAAACAAAAAATTAAAAAAAGCATGTTCTTCCATAAAACTTTGGTTCATCTAATAATTATCTTTATCGAGTTAACTCATGTGAGGCCATTATGCATGTATTATCATGAACCATAGGCACCCATCAGTAGAGATGGGCATATCAGGTTTTTTTAATCCGGAACCGGTTCCTAACTGGACCCGGTTCTTGTTAGAGTGTGGGAGAACCGGTTCTTGTAGGAACCGGGTCTAGTTCCTAACCGGGTTTAGAGCTTTATTACTGGAACTGATAGTAACCGATTCCGGGTAGGGTTGGAACCGGTTTCTTTGAAGAACCGGTTCCACTGGGTAAGTCCTTAAAATCGCTGAAATGTTACCGTGGAATCGGTTCTTAAAAAAATTCCTTATATTGAATAAAATACTACAATTTTAAAAAACATACAAACATATTAAGAAAATACAAACATATTGTATTGTAGCCGGTTTATCTCTTTGACCGTTTACTTGTCGTGGATTCGTCCATTTGACTTGCGGCTCGCTTTGGTGGTGCCACTTCGGTACAATTGTCACGATCCCCGACCCGGTTTTAACCGTTTCAGGAGCCGCGGGACAGAAAATCCCGTGGTATTTATTTAATTAAATTGACAGCGGAAGATTATCATCAGGATCTTTTTAAAGCTAATTTTTTTTTCCGATTTATTTTATTTCACAACTCGGGATAAAACCCCGGTAATTTACAATCATAAGATTTTACGGAGAAATCTTTATTTTACAAAACATGTTTCTTTATTTTATTATGAGCCACTTCTTTAAGCTTGTAGTGCTTCACAGCACTTTTCCTTGGATCACAATAGATCACCTGAAACATGTTTGAAAAAGGTTTTGTCAGCGGGAAATACTGGTGAATCATTCTATTTAATAAAATGACCTGTTTGTTATAATTTACAGTATTAAGGGTGATTACATTGTTTCTATATCAACCAACTACCCACAGTATTTGTCACTCGACTTGTTTCTGTGACTGTGGTCAGATCACCCATTGGCTAACTCGTTGTCCAATGGTGACGGGAACAAGTAATGTATACAAAACCCCACACACCGGCTGTAATTTGGTGATTACAAAGACTTAATCCTTGTAATTATAACTTTGAAAATAAACATGCTTTTGAAAGTAATTTGATAAAAAGAGAATGACTCACATTGCAGATTTAACACAGACAGAGTCTAGTCTACTGATTAGCCTTGTTAACCTAGTTGAAATAACAATGCACACAAACTAGGTTAGTAACTAATACAACATTTACGATAACTCACGAGATCAAACCCTCACATCGAATGGCAAAGTGCAATACTTAAACATCCATTGAATTAACAACGAATGACAAAGTATAAACCCTAATGTGGGTAGCACTTAAACATCCATTGGATAGTTTGATCAATCGGACATTGAATCGTAGCAGCGATCGAGTTATTACCCTGTTTTGCGGCAGCGATTTGTGATCGTGTGTGTTCTAGAATTGTTTCTACGATATCTCAGTGTATATAACGAATTTTTTTGTCGTTTTAACTCCAGAATTCAAGTCCCAAACACCCCTATTTATACATAAATTTTGACCCCCCTCGCGTGACGCGAGGGGTACCCCCTGGGGCGTCGCGTGGCGCGACGGGTCATAACCTACCATAGGGTAGCTTCGTGTGTGTGTAGGCTTGCTGAGTTGACAGAATTGTAAAATTCGATTTTGACAGATAGTTATGTGGATAATCGTAACTAGGGTTTACCCCCCCTGAGTTTTAGGGGCCCTGATCCTGATTCTGATTGTTCTGAAAATTTCAGGGTTTGTGCAGAATCACTTGGGTGTTTCAATTAGGGTTTCCTATTGAACTAAATATAATAATAAATAATAGTTTTGGTGAGAGTTGTTACATCCTCCCCACCTTAATAAAAATATCGTCCTCGAGATTTACTGGAATAAGTGAGGATACTTTCGCTTTATTTCTGATTCCAGCTCCCAAGTGTATTCAGCTCCTCTCTTTGAATTCCACTTGACTTTGACTAGAACTAGTCGCTTGTGCTTGAGAAATTTGATCTTTCGATCCTCGATTTGAAGAGGTTTTTCAACAAATTTCAATTTCTCATTCACTTTTATATCTTGGAGAGGTACTACCAAGGATTCGTCTGATAGGCATTTCTTGAGATTGGATACATGAAATACGTCATGTACTCCAGCTAACTCCTCTGGTAGTTGTAATCGATAAGCAACTGGTCCTATACGTTGGATCACCGAAAATGGTCCTACGTATCTTGGACTTAGCTTTCCTTTCTTACCGATCGGACTACTCCTTTCCAAGGAGAAACTTTCAATAGTACTTTATCTCCAACTTGGAACTCCAATGGCTTCCTTCTATTGTCTGCATAACTCTTTTGACGATCTCGAGCCGTCTTCAGTCTTTCCTTGATTTGTGCGATCTTATCAGTCGTCTCTTGCACAATCTCCGGACCTGATAATTGACTTTCTCCTATTTCTGCCCAACAAACTGGAGTTCTACACTTCCTTCCATACAGTGCTTCAAATGGGGCAGTTTCAATGCTTGCATGATAACTATTGTTATAGGAGAATTCAATTAATGGTAAGTGATCATCCCAGTTTCCACCAAAATCTATTACATATGCTCGGAGCATGTCTTCCAAAGTTTGGATTGTCCTTTCACTTTGTCCGTCTGTTTGTGGATGATATACAGTGCTTAAGTTTAGTCGAGTTCCCATTGCTTTCTGGAAACTTGTCCAAAAATGAGAAGTGAACCGACTATCCCTATCTGATACAATGGAGAGTGGAACTCCATGTAAGGATACTACTTCGTCTACGTACAATTTGGCTAACCTTTCCATACCAAAAGTTTCCTTCATGGGTAGAAAATGAGCTGATTTGGTTAATCGATCTACAATTACCCAAATCGCATCATTACCTTTTCTGGTTTTGGGCAACTTAGTAACAAAATCCATTGTTATGAGTTCCCATTTCCATACTGGCATTTCTAATTGTTGTAGTAGACCTGAAGGTTTCTGGTGTTCTGCCTTAACTTGTGAACAAGTAAGACACTTAGAAACATATCTAGCTATATCCTTCTTCATGCCTATCCACCAGAAATTATTTCTTAAATCTTGGTACATCTTATTATTTCCAGGGTGTATGGTATACCTAGATTTATGAGCTTCCTCTAAGATCTTATTTCTTAATTCTCCTTGCTTAGGTACCCAAATTCTTCTTTGGTGGAATCTCCAAATTCCATCAGATCCTTGTTCTAATTCTTTTATTCTTCCTTTCATTCCTTCAGCATCATCCTTGATTGCTGTTTCTTGAAAATGCTTCAGTTGTTGTATTAAATCTAACTGTAGATTTAATCTAAGAGCACGGACCCGTCGTTGTTTCTCATGGTATTTACGGCTTAAGGCATCTGCAACTACATTTGCCTTTCCTTCGTGATATTGAATATCACAGTCGTAATCACTTAAGATTTCCATTCATCTCCTTTGCCTCATGTTTAACTCTTTTTGCCCAAATATATATCTTAAACTTTTGTGATCTGTATAGACAGTAAACTTACTTCCATACAGATAATGTCTCCAAATTTTAAGGGCAAAAATTACAGCTCCTAATTCTAAATCATGAGTTGTATAATTTTCTTCGTGCTTTTTCAATTGCCTTGAAGCATACGCAATTACCTTTTTGCGTTGCATAAGCACACATCCTAATCCTAGTTTTGAAGCATCACAATATACTTCAAAATCTTCTGTTCCTTCTGGTAAAGCTAGGATTGGTGCATTTGTTAATTTCTGCTTTAAGATCCTAAAGGCTTCTTCTTATTTAGGTCCCTATTCAAACTTAATGGCTTTACAGGTTAGCTTAGTTAATGGTACAACTATCTTGGAAAAATCCTTAATGAACCGTCTATAATATCCAGCTAAACCTATAAAACTTCTAATTTCCATTGCGGTTTGCGGAACCTTCCATTTAGTAATTGCCTCTATCTTAGCAGGATCTACATGAATACCTTCATGATTTACCATGTGTCCTAGAAATTGTACTTCTTGTAGCCAAAATTCACACTTCGAGAATTTGGCATAAAGCTTTTCTTTTCTTAACAAAGTTAAGAGTGCATGCAAGTGCTCACAATGTTCTGTCTGACTTTTGGAATAAATAAGTATATCATCTATAAAAACAATTACAAATTTATCCAAATAGGGTTTACAGATTCTATTCATCATGTCCATGAATGCTGCAGGAGCATTCGTTAACCCAAAGGGCATGACTGTAAACTCGTAATGACCATACCTAGTCCTGAAAGCAGTTTTAGGTATGTCTTCTTCTTGTACCTTTAATTGATGGTATCCGGAACATAAGTCGATCTTAGAAAAGTATCTAGCTCCTTGAAGTTGATCAAAAAGATCATCAATCCTAGGTAATGGGTATCGATTCTTAATTGTAACCTTATTCAATTCTCTATAATCAATACACATTCTCATCGAACCATCCTTCTTCTTTACGAACAACACTGGTGCTCCCCACGGAGATGAACTAGGTTGTATGAATCCTTTGCTTAGTAATTCATCTAATTGCTTTTTCAGTTCTAACATTTCGGTAGGAGCTAACCGATAAGGTGCCTTAGCTATCGGTGTAGTTCCAGGAATTAGATGAATCCTAAATTCTACTTCCCTATATGGTGGTAATCCTGGTAACTCTTCTGGGAATATATCTGGGTATTCTGAGACTACAGGAATTTCCTTAAGTACTTTATTCTTAGTACTAATGATTACTGAAATCATATATACTATTCCTTGCTTTCGTTCATAACTAGCAACTTTCATTACTGATATGAATTTCATGGGTTTACGCGGTTTATCTCCTGTAATCATGATTACTTCTCCAGTAGGTGCCTGAATTTCTATAGAGTTCTTATCACAATGAATTTGAGGATGGTTGGCTATTAACCAATCCATTCCTAATACAACATCGAATTCAGCTAATTTCATAGGTAACAGGTTTGCAGAGAATTTATGACCTGAAAGTTCTATATCTACTTTTTGCAAAACCTGATCTATTTTAACTGAATTCCCATCTGCGGTTTTGACTGTAAAAATCTGCCTAATGTTGGTTAAGGGTAACTTAAGAGCTTGGCAGAATAAAGTATTTATAAAACTTTGGTTTGCACCAGAGTCAAATAATACTTTTGCGTAAACGTTGTGAATTGGGAACGTACCAGCTATCACATCTGGAATGAGTTCTGCTTCTTGAGTGGTCAGCTGGAATGCTCTAACATTCTTCTTAGTAGCTCCGTCGGTCGCCTTGGTTTTGTTGTCTGCTGGTTTAACCAATTTAGGGCATTCTGGCTTAAAATGTCCTGTTTCTCCACAGTTATAGCAGATTCTTGTTTTCTTCCTGCAGTCTTCTTCACGATGTCCTATGGCTTTGCAAAAGTTGCAGATTACATTACATCTTCCATAATGTTTCTTTCTGCAATTTCTGCAAAACGGCGAAGTTGAAGATTGCCCTGTTCCTCTTCTCTTGAAGTTGCTATTATTACCTACCCGAAATCCTTGGGTAATTTTCTGAGCCAGTTCCTTTTTCCTGTTTTCATCTCTTGTGCGTACCAGTTCGTCAGTGAGGGTATTAGCTAATTCTACCGCATCGTCAATAGTGCGAGGTCTCGCAGCTTTAACGATATTACGGATTTCACTAATTAATCCCCAAATATAGCGAGAAATGAGTACCGGTTCTGGCGAAGCCAGTGTTGGTACCACTCTAGCATATTCAAAGAATGTCGAAGTATAACCACGACAATCTACACCCGTCATACGATGGTTTAGGAATTTATTTGCCATTTGATCTTTTTCATATTCGGGACAGAATTTTCTTTCTACAAAACTCTTAAATTCTTCCCAGTTCATGGCATATGCCATCATTCTTCTTTTTGCTTGTAACACCGTGTTCCACCATTCTAGCGCCCCTTCTTTGAAAAGATTTGACGCATACATGACCTGGTCGTCCTTGGCACATTTACTTATTGTAAACACTGCCTCGGTTTTCTCTAACCAACGCAGAGCTGCAATAGCCCCTTCGTTACCTGCAAACTCAACTGGTTTACATGCAAGGAATTCTTTGTAAGTGCAACCAGGTGTTGCAGCTTTCATTTTCTTGAAAATTGGGGCTTGCAGATCATTATTGTTATTAACATGATTACCGCCTCCGTTTATACTATTACTAAAGTTGTCGCCTTGTGTACGTTTACTAGAAATGATTGATTGAGGTTTAATAGGTTTCTGGACAGCAGCCACGATTGCTGGAATAGCATTGGCTATTCCTTGTGCAACGATATCCTCTATATCTTGCCTATTTAACAATTGTTCTTCCTGATTTTGCTCAGATTGATTTACTTCATTTACTGGTTCATTACCAATGTTTGCCATCTGATAATTAATTTATAGACAAATAATTAGTATAGAATAAGAAACAATCCAATATAACAATTAATCGCTCATAATCACGTAAACAAATATACAACCAAAATTGTAAATTTTATAAATTTTCATTTGTTTTATAGATTATATTATGCTTCCATATACAACCGTTTTATTGTTTATTTTACACATACTGATTTTTATTAATATTACTGTTATTATACAAATACAGACTCATAACCCATTTCTCCCTCGTCAACTTGCATTTTTAATAACGATGTTCCCTCTCATCATATTTCCATGAGATTTGTCCTCCTATCTCTCGGATCCTATTCCCAGCATCCATCAGCTCTTCACCGAAATGGCGGAGTTCAGCCATATTCTCGTTACTCATCGGTGGATTTGGTAAAGGTTTTGGATCGAACTGAGGGAAAAACGTATAGGACTATTGATAAGGTTTTGGAATTGCCAATCATTAGTCCACCACTCATCCATTCCTAGAGGTTGGGTATGGATTATTGGTTCTGGGATTGCTGGTTCCAAGTTCATTGGAATTTGGGTTTCAATAGGATGAGTAAAAACATTTTCATTGACAGGCTTAATAGTATCACAGCTTGTCAATATAAAATCTAACTCTTCCTGCAATGTCATTTCTTGAGTTTGCTTAGAACTTTCTCCAATTTCTATCTTGGTTTGTCTAGAACTTTTTCCAACCCCCATTTCTATTTGCTTAGAATATTCCTCAAACTGTATTCCCATCTGCCTAGAATCTTCCCCGACTTCAGTATCCAATTCCTGCTGTCTAGAACTTTCCCCGGTTTCAATTTCTTTTCCTTTTTCTAAGGGATTGTTTATTTTAGGAATCTTCTTAGTGGCAGGTTTTTTTCTACGCACACGCCTCCATCCTACCAATCTTCTTCTCTTTTTAGGCTTGGGTTTTTCCAGAGGTGGAGCGTTAAATTCTATAGGTTGTTCCACATCAGCAAAGTACCCAGTAAACTCTTTAGAAACTTCTATGTTTACAGGGTAAAGGTTGAGATTCTCTAGGGCTCCAGATAACTCATTCATGTTGTTTAACATATATGTAAAAATAATAAATTAAAATTTTATAACAAATTTTTACAGATAACCCTCAATTATTGTTACATATCCTGTGACTAATTTAATACAGAGGAAAATTGACAATTAAACATACTAGGTTTTATTGTAATTTTTATTTATTTACTAGATAATATTTCTGGCGTGTAAGTGATAAGGTTGCTAATACGGAGTCATGGTATTCTAAAGATTAACATTTACTGCTACAGTGGCTAGCATATAAAGATCCGCCCATTTTTCATCTAAATTATCTTCCCATGGTGATTTACGGATTAATTCCTGGGTTTCCTTTTTAACTTTCTTTTCTCGGGATTTCTTTAATTTCTCCTGACTTTTTCTAATAATCAAACTTCTTTTATCAGGAGAAAGTGGTTCCTCGTATTGGGCTTTTCGAACAAATATTCCTTCTTTAGGAGTTTGGGATGAACTTTCCTTCTCATTTGATGACCTATCTAATTTAAGATAGATGTTTGAAAGCTTTAGCTTACCCATACTGTAACTAACAAATAGTCAGTTAATAAAACAAATAGTCACATAATGGTAATCAGGAAAAATTAAGTATTTCTAAATACTTAATTAGCTTAACTCAGTGGCTCTGATACCACCTTTTTCTGTCACAATCCCCGACCCGGTTTTACCCGTTTCAGGAGCCGCGGGACAGAAAATCCCGTGGTATTTATTTAATTAAATTGACAGCGGAAGATTATCATCAGGATCTTTTTAAAGCTAATTTTTTTTTTCTGATTTATTTTATTTCACAACTCGGGATAAAACCCCGGTAATTTACAATCATAAGATTTCACGGAGAAATCTTTATTTTACAAAACATGTTTCTTTATTTTATTATGAGACACTTCTTTAAGCTTGTAGTGCTTCACGGTACTTTTCCTTGGATCACAATAGATCACCTGAAACATGTTTGAAAAAGGTTTTGTCAGCGGGAAATACTGGTGAATCATTCTATTTAATAAAATGACCTGTTTGTTATAATTTACAGTATTAAGGGTGATTACATTGTTTCTATATCAACCAACTACCCACAGTATTTGTCACTCGACTTATTTCTGTGACTGTGGTCAGATCACCCATTGGCTAACTCGTTGTCCAATGGTGACGGGAACAAGTAATGTATACAAAACCCCACATACCGGCTGTAATTTGGTGATTACAAAGACTTAATCCCTGTAATTATAACTTTGAAAATAAACATGCTTTTGAAAGTAATTTGATAAAAAGAGAATGACTCACATTGCAGATTTAACACGGACAGAGTCTAGTCTACTGATTAGCCTTGTTAACCTAGTTGAAATAACAATGCACACAAACTAGGTTAGTAACTAATACAACATTTACGATAACTCACGAGATCAAACCCTCACATCGAATGACAAAGTGCAATACTTAAACATCCATTGAATTAACAACGAATGACAAAGTATAAACCCTAATGTGGGTAGCACTTAAACATCCATTGGATAGTTTGATCAATCGGACATTGAATCGTAGCATCGATCGAGTTATTACCCTGTTTTGCGGCAGCGATTTGTGATCGTGTGTGTTCTAGAATTGTTTCTACGATATCTCAGTGTATATAACGAATTTTTTCGTCGTTTTAACTCCAGAATTCAAGTCCCAAACACCCCTATTTATACATAAATTTTGACCCCCCTCGCTTGACGCGAGGGGTACCCCCTGGGGAGTCGCGTGGCGCGACGGGTCATAACCTACCATAGGGTAGCTTCATGTGTGTGTAGGCTTGCTGAGTCGACAGAATTGTAAAATTCGATTTTGACAGATAGTTATGTGGATAATCGTAACTAGGGTTTACCCCCCCTGAGTTTTAGGGGCCCTGATCCTGATTCTTATTGTTCTGAAAATTTCAGGGTTTGTGCAGAATCACTTGGGTGTTTCAATTAGGGTTTCCTATTGAACTAAATATAATAATAAATAATAATTTTGGTGAGAGTTGTTACAACAATCGTCTTCCGAATCATTAGTTTCTACTTCTTCATCCTCCTCTTCATCAACTATCTTGTTCTCTAATTCCACTTCGTCTTCTAGACTTGTCATATCTTGAATACGGTCCAACGGTAATAAAATCAATAAAGGCAAGAATTTAATGCACCGGTTCTTTTTCTTTACGGAGGAACCGGTTTCGGGTAGGAACCGGGTACGACCCTCTTTTTTTATAAAATGTGAAACCGGGTAAGAACCTACGAGTTTTTTGAACCCGAAACCAGTTCTTCTATATACCGGGTAGGAATTGGAACCGGTTCCTGGTCGGGTCTACCAGGTCCGGTTTGGAACCGGTTATTATGCCCATCTCTACCCATCAGTCACAATGGCACCACCACATATCTGACCAGTTGATTTTGGTCCCTTAGATGGAGATCGCCTTACTCCTCACACCACTATATATACCTACAAACCCAATGAACCAAAGCAGCCCAATTTAGTTTCAAACCTAAATACTACTGTGACAACTCGAACTTTCTCTTCACGTTCCACCCTACGTCGTAATCTTGTGAAATTTATAAACGTGATTTACTGTGATTAAAATTTATTATGTGAATTATTGTATTATATTACTTGTGTGAGTGTGTGTGCTATGAGATAATGAACAGTCGCACACCTATGGAATAATGAATAAATACATGGAATCATATTACAAAGGAAATTTCGGCCGCACATTGTTCTTGGCCGCACACCTCTCTGCACTTCACACACCTTTGTTTATTAGGACAAAGGGGACCGCACACTATATATATATATATATATATATATATATATATATATATATTTAGTGTGTAGTCGCACACTTCAAATGTAACCACACACACAACAGTGTGCCCATCATCATCCCGCACACCTAATTAAATCCAGGCCCAAATCCAAGCCCAAATCCAAGCCCACGGTAAACCCTAATGAAGTCACACATTCATGTGTGCGGTATCTTTATGTGTGTATAAATGCCCATGTGCATCCAACCCTAGAATGATTTCCACAATCATTTGACGGCAAAAACATTCTATCTTTTCACCAACATTTCCCCTCTTTTTGGAAACCCTAGAACATTCTATTCCCTCCTTTTTGAAGATCTACAGTGCACGCTAATCATCATCAGCAGCTTTTCCTCTTTGAAGCTTTCTTTCCTCTTAAAGATTTCTTTCTTGGACTCGCACATTTCTTGTTTCATCATTTCGGGTTAGTGTGATTCCCCATCTTTTCAGATTGATGTTGCCATGTGACACTAGATAATGTATAATAGTTAATCACACAAGAGAAATGCTAGACCTAAGTAAAGTGTTAGATCCGAAGTACATGAATTGATTTTGATGATTTTATGAAGATTTAGGAATATTTATATGCGTAGATGATTCTGAAGATATTGTTTCTAAATGATAAATAAACTAGGGTTTACTCATGCTACAAGATGTTGGTGATTGATTTCACATGTGTTCTTGATGTATAAAATGGTAAAGTGTTACAATATTCTTTTGATGGTATAAAATGCACAAATGGATCCTGTAGGATTAAAAGATGTTAGGCATAAAAAGGTGTGCTTGATGAATATTGATGATGTAGGAATCTAGATCCGTTTGGGAAATGTTTGATGGTTTTCGTGTGAACCTGTTGTGATGATTGATGTTAGTGTGAATGATGAAATAAGATTAGATGATGACATAGATCTGATGATTGAGTCTTGATTTACGTTCATGAGGATTTATGTGAAAAGTTAAATATTTGCCTGATGTAATCGTGGAAACTTGATGAATGTTGTTTGAATTATTTGGAGCCGCACACTATAGGAATGCAAACTGTATGCACTCTCACTTGCACACTCCTACTTTCTACATACTTTGATGCACAACGTACAACCGAGGGATGCATGGTCGTACACTCTTGAAAGCCTTGCATTCTTGTTGTACACGCGTTTAATGCACATCGTACCATTGTCTAAGGCATGACCGCACACCCTGGTGTGTGCAGCACATGCATAATCCGGCCGCACACTATAAAGGCCAAACACTAGAGTGTGGGCCGCACACTCTTATGTGGGCTGGAAATGGTTGGGCTGCACACTTATATGTCTACTGAATGGACTGCCTAGTTATTGTTCACCTGATAAGCCTTCATTTAGAAACTATGTAATATGTGACGTGTGTATACTACCTGTTAAATATGTGTAAAATACGGGGACTACTTGCATACGAACCTAACTAATATCGGTAACCATAATAGGACATGGTTGGCCAACTTTAAAACAAGTAAATTATCTGATGAGCAAAAAAATGTGAGTTCACACACTTTACTAAAAGCATGTATTCCCGGTGGTTGGGACTGGAACGGACAACACTTTCCCTAGTTTGGGATTGCCTAGTATTCCAGGTTTGGAATACTGTTAAATGCTATTTATATTTCATCACTTAGCGTACTAAACGAAACTATACCAGGAAGTCCCCACTTACTATACCGATTAATCACATGGGCCTGGCAAACGAGATATTAGTTGATAGCGATATTAGGTTTCACTAACTCACATCACGCCTTAGAGGACGAGCGTGAACTATTATGCCTTGGCAACCGTCAATGATGGTAGACATTGACAAACGGGGCATAACAACGATACAACAGTCGCAAGTGTTCGGTATTACGGAGTTTAGTAGCTTACAGATGGGGTAGCTCCACATGACATAATATAAATGAGTAATTTAATAACATAAGTTTTTTTGGAAATAAAAACTGGATAAACCGTGAACTCGGCCAACTTTATGTTGACACTCTATTACATGCTTTACAGGTACTTATTAACAGCTTAGGAGCTTGCAGCGGAGGAGTGTAGTGGTTGCGTAGACCCTTGTTGGGTTCTTAATAATAGTCATGGTCTTTTCACTATTGTTTGAATTATTAAACTTGTGCTTCCGCTGTTAACTTTAAACGTTGCTTTTGGACTTTGAACTTTGGACTTTAGTCACTAATCGTATTGGTAGTGATATGTTTACTTTATTATATTTATTGTTCAATATGATTGGTGGCATGATCCTGGTTAGTCACACGCCTCGCGGTACTACTTCGCATGTGGAAATTGAGGGAGTGACAACTACAATGGCTTCACTTTCCTCATCCACCATGGCCACCGCAGCCGTCCCAACTCAAGCCACCATGGTGGATCCCTTCACCGGACTTAGGTCCACCGCTGCTTTCCCAGGCACCAAAAAGGCGGAAACGACTTCTCTTCCCTCCCTAGCAATGGTGGAAGAGTGCAATGCATGAATGTGTGGCCGCCACTCGGATTGAAGAAATACGAGAATCTTTCATACCTTCCAACTCTAACTGAGGCCTAGTTGGCTAAGGAAGTCGATTACCTTCTCCGCAATAAGTGGGTTCCTTGTTTGGAATTTGAGTTGGAACACGGGTTTGTCTACTGTGAGAACCATAGATCGCCAGGATACTATGCAGATACTGGACAATGTGGAAGTTGCCCATGTTTGGGTGCACTGATTCCGCCTAGGTGCTAAAAGAGCTAAACGAGTGCAAGAAGGAGTACCCAAACGAATGGATCTGTATCATTGGATTTGACAACGTCCATCAAGTCCAGTGTATCAGTTTCATCGCATCTAAGCCTGCTGGATTCTAAGCAAGAAACGTCTACTTTTTTTTTTTGCATTAACCATAAGATGTATTGCATTTTTTGAACCATGTTATATCATTACATTGATCTTACAATTAAGATGTTTTAACTGGGTAAGGAGAGAAAGTTGGACTTAATTTCTCAAACTTAAATTAATATAATTGTTTGGCAACTTCTGAATGGTTAAGTGCTGAACTAGTAAGAGGTCTGAACTATTAAGTGCTGAACCAGTAAGAGGTCTGAACCATTAAGAGACCGTATAATGCTTAACCGTTCAGAGGCAAATGTCTTACCAATTCAGATTAGAGGTCTTAACCATTCAGACTTAGGGGCTGTTTGGCAACTACTGAATGGTTAAGTGTTGAACCAGTAAGATGTCTGAATCATTAAGTGTCGAACCATTAAGAGGTTTGAACCATTAAGAGGCAGTATAACACTTAACCGTTTAGAGGAAAATGTCTGGCCAATTCAGATTAGAGGTCTTAACCATTCAGACTTAGGGGCTATTTGGCAACATCTGAATGGTTAAGTGTTGAACCAGTAAGAGGTCTGAACCAATAAGTGTTGTACCAGTAAGAGGTCTGAACCATTAAGAGCCTGTATAATGCTTAACTGTTCAGAGGCAAATGTCTGACCAATTCAGATTAGAGGTCTTAACCATTCAGACTCTATATAAATCTTAACCATTCAGAGGCTAATGTCTGAACCATTCAGACATCTGCTCGTGAAACAAACACTCTGAACCATTAAGTGCTGAACCAGTAAGAGGTCTAAACTATTAAAAGCCTCATTAAGAGGTAAACAAACAGCCCCTTAGTATAATGCTTAACTATTCAGAGGCAAATGTCTGAACCATTCAGACATGTGCTCGCGAAACAAACCGTCTGAACCATTAAGTGCTGAACCAGTAAGACGTCTGAACCATTAAGAACTCCATTAAGAGCTAAACAAACAACCCCTTAGTATAATGCTTAACCATTCGGATGCAAATATGAACCATTCAAACATCTGCTCGCGAAACAAACAGTCTGAACCATTCATTAAGTACTGACCCAATAAGAGGCTCAGCCATTAAGAGCCCCATTAAAAAGTAAACAAACAATCCCTAAGTAGAATTATATGTAATTTTCTTTTAAATTGTCGCTAGATCCGGTGTTTGAAACTTGGATGCCTTGAAAGTTATTGGTAACTTAAGGTCATTAAATGTTAATATTACAATTATCATTCTGATATTTCTACGAGCTCAGTTTACCTATGCCATTCAATATATTATAATAAACAGATGGTAAAACTTAAAAGCACCAACATATTTAAAATCTTATTTGTAAAGGAATTAACTGTTATTTTCGTCCCTGTGGTCTGTCCAATAAGAACGATCTAATGCAAATTTCAAATTTGTACCGTCTCTATCCCTGACAATCTTGAAACATGTCAGTTCCATCCAAAAAGCTACGGTTGAATCGAATAATTGGACAAACCATATGGACGAAAATGACAGTTAACACATGTTTTATTTTTAATGAAACTGCTGATATAATTGGACAAACCACATAAACGAAAATGGCATGTAACTCTTTGTGAAGTTACTATTTATAAACTTCTCTTTTGATGTGAAGTTCTAATTCTAATTCTAATGATAAATGTAGTTGTACTAGTTTTCAATACTTTAAAGTTCAACTAACTAGTTATTTTTTCTCTATGATGCGGTGGGAAGAAAGTATATTACAAATAAGTTAAAATATGTATTTACAACAAAAGGTAACACGTATAACCAAAAGATAAAACAATAAAATACTTAACATCTAGTGGCGAAGCTTGACCATGAAAACGGGGGGGTCGAAAACGTATATACCCAAAAATTTCTATAGAACCGGGGGGTCGAAAACGTATATACCCAGAAATTTCTATACGAAAACTACATATATAACACTACTGGGCGAAAAGTTCGGGGGGTCGGGTGCCCCTCCCGGCCCCTCTTAAGCTACGCCCTTGTTTACATCAATCTGTATCAATTTCGGTATTGACAGTACAAAAATAACGGAAAATACTGAAACCGACTTGTATAAATCTAAAACCATAAAAATGACTACAATTAACAGGACTGATGTTGTTTGGCCTTCATCGTTTCGGTTTAGTGATGATCGAATTAAACAATATTAGGATGGTACGGTATGATCTCAAGGGGTGGTAGGAGGAAATCGATCATAAAGTCTTTGCACTAATAGTTAAATTACTTTTATTAAAATTAGAAGTTGAGTAGGATTATTTTTTCAGTTTAAAAGTTTTCATTCTTCTCCAAGTTGTTTACCTATTTAAATAGTGTCGTTAGGATTATTTTTATGATTTTTATTTTTTTCTTATCCGCCAAGTTGTTTACCTATTTAAATAGTGTCGTTAGGATTATTTTTATGATTTTTATTTTTTCTTATCCGCTTGATAATTCAACATTCAGTACCGCACCTATTTCTAAAACCGGCATGTCCCATTTTTCTCATCGAATAAAGCACGTCCAACAATATCAAATCTTGTATTTGAACACTATTTGTTCAATAACATATCCACTCCATAATAAAACCAAGAAGAAAAAGTAAGAAAACAAAAACGGTTGAAAGAGATGGAGATCAGTCTCTGGTAGTCACATACATGCATATATGGCCTTCCATAAAACTTTGTATTATCTATATCTATCCATGCTCTTAGACTCTTGTGTGGTCACTATGCATGTATCATATCATCCATCGGTCACAATTTATCCAACACTTATCTGATGGATTGATTTTGGTCCCTTGGATCCAAATACCCTTACTCCTACACCCTTATATATACCTACAAACCAATTAGCCAAAGCAACTCAAACCCAAGCAGTAAAATGGCTTCACTTTCCTCATCCACCATGGCCACCGCAGCCGTCCCAACTCAAGCCACCATGGTGGCTCCCTTCACCGGCCTCAGGTCCACTGCCGCTTTCCCTGGCACCAAAAAGGCGGAAAACGACTTCTCTTCCCTCCCCAGCAATGGTGGAAGAGTGCAATGCATGAAGGTGTGGCCGCCACTCGGATTGAAGAAATACGAGACTCTTTCATACCTTCCAACTCTAACTGAGGCCCAGTTGGCTAAGGAAGTCGACTACCTTCTCCGCAATAAGTGGGTTCCTTGTTTGGAATTTGAATTGGAACACGGGTTTGTCTACCGTGAGAACCATAGATCGCCAGGGTACTATGATGGCAGATACTGGACAATGTGGAAGTTGCCCATGTTTGGGTGCACTGATTCCGCCCAGGTGCTAAAAGAGCTAAACGAGTGCAAGAAGGAATACCCAAGCGCATGGATCCGTATCATTGGATTTGACAACGTCCGTCAAGTCCAGTGTATCAGTTTCATCGCATCTAAGCCAGATGGATATTAAGCAAGAAATATGTCGTACCTTTTTTCCCCTAGCATTTCAATTTTGTAATGCTTTGCTGATTCTGTCTCAAAATAAATGACATATATTATACCAATTCAATTCCTTTTATTTTAATTAACTTATTATTACGTACATCTTTTCTTCTAATATATAACTAGTGAGATTCTCTAGTACTACGTGATGGAAATTCAATTTATACCGGTTCCATACGTCATGGATTAGAATCAAATACAAAGGCTCTTAATTGTAAAAATGGTACAAAGGCTTCTAAAAAAAAACTAAACACCTACCACCACCCAAAAACCTACCCCCCCCCCCCCCCCTCCATCACCCACCCCCAAAAAAAAAAGAAATTTTTTTTTTCAAGAGGGGGGTGGGGGGGGGGGGGTGGATGTTTAGGTTTTGGGTGGTGATATAGTGGGTTTTAGTTTATTGGACACTTTTCACTCTATAAATCATTTTTACACTTTTTAAAATTATGAGTTTTTGTAGAATAACTTAACCTCATACGTCACAGTACTAGTACTGGTACTAACTACAACTGTTGAAAGAGTAAAAATAGAATAAAGTCGTGACATGCCTAAAAGGATTTATACACATGTTGTAAAAGCAATGAAAATGAATACCGATACGAATTCAGTTGGAATCGGTTTAGTTCGCTATGACAATGGTTAAAAATAGTAAAGTACAATTCATTGTCTGTTTCGGTTCGGTTTGCTACCTCATTCTCACGGTATCTATTTTCAGTAAAACTTATATTGTAATGCTGTAAAAAAATTTAACATAGTTAAGTTATTAGAAAAAATAAATAAATTAATGAATAATATATTTAAAAAAACAAATATCTAAAAAATTATAATCACTATTCATCACCACTCTAAAATCTAAAATCATATATAAATAAATAATATATATGCACACTACCTTATACTTTTGTCCAACTTAATTTTCATAATGCAAAAAATAGTATGTATTGACGTGTTATAAATAATAATCCTAATAACTTAGGCGTACATTTTTTTTCCTAGCCCAAATAAAACTCCAAACAAGAAGTAGATTTTTCTTAATCTAAAAATTAATTAAAATGCCACAACAACAAATTACAAAGAAATAATTTGTAAACGGGCAAATGAACTAAAAAGGGAACAATATCCACAGATAAAGAATATCAAATAGTTTGGATAAAGAATATCAAATAATTTCAAACACTAAGAGCACTTTTAATTTAGTATTTGTGTTTCTTTCTTGTTTTTTACTTTTAGTTATACTTTGTTTGATTAATTATTTATTTTGTTAATAACTTAATTCTGTTCGTTGAAGTCTGATTTTATTATTTTATTAACTAAGTTAAAGTAGTTACTGTAGTTATTGAAAGTAACTTTTATGTTTTTGCTATTTACTTATTGATTATCTAAAATAAAAAAGAGAAAAAGAACCTTTTTTTTTTAAACGGCCAACAAAGTCAATCCCGAGCACTCTCGGGGCACCCACTGGACAAACGGAGTACTCCGAGAGTAACCCGAGTCCACCACCAATTCCGGGGAAAACTCGGTAACCAACCGCCCGTAGGCACGACGGTGAAATTACCGGTAAAACTCCTTTGGCTCAAGGATCTAACCCAGGTTTCCCTAGATCTTCTATCATTGCCCACCAGTGCCTCACTCTGCACCAAGTGAGAGTCAAACTTGCATATCTCAAGAGAAATGCAAGCTCTCCACCACTTACCACTTGATCTAAAGATCATGCAGAGAAAAATAACCTTAACCTATGTTTTTGCTATTTAGTTATTGAATATCTAAAATAAAAAAGAGAAAAAAACCTTAACGGTTGTTGTGCTATCAGTGTTTTTACATATATGTAATTATTTTATTAACTAAGTTAAAGTAGTTACTGAAGTTATTGAAAGTAACTTTTAGGTTTTTGCTATTTACTTATTGAATATCTAAAATAAAAAAGAGAAAAAACCTTAACTTATGTTTTTGCTATTTAGTTATTTAATATCTAAAATAAAAAAGAGAAAAAACCTTAACGGTTGTTGTGCTATCAGTGTGTTTACATATATGTAAAAGTTACGTCATTTGTACTTCTTTAAACCGACCTGTATTCACATAATCTGTTTTTACCCCTCGTAAAAAAAAATCATAGATCTATCACCGCTTTCATGTACACTCCAGGAAGACATTAAAGAGTGCTCGGGAGTCTTAGAAGACATCAAAATTTGATATGTCGCGGGGTTTAATTAATTTTGTAAATTATTTTATATCCTCTAACAATTTAAGTACAATGACATGAGTTTTGATTTCTGATCATTTGTATATGTTACATATCAGCCCTAGCCCGGTTAGAGTGTTACAAAAAGTATACATAAAACCAAGTCCACGAAGTTGTTCCAAAATGTGGCTATGGTCCACTGAATTTGATACCGAAATGTTCCCTTACTGTACTCATATAAAGTCTAAGAAAGGCGTGAGTGTTCGTTTTTCACTGATTTTCGAGGCTCATAGGCTCGCGTATCTCATTTTGCGAAAGATTATGTTTGCCAAGGATCGGTCTTCCGATTCGGTTAATAACCAGAAATATATCCAATATGGGTGGTTGAAACATGAAACAAGAGGATTTTACACTCATTGGTAACCAAAGTCACGTGTTGTACATGTAATGTAAGAAATGGACACGGATCACAACAAATTGCACGCCGGTTTCGTTCTTACAAGACAAGCCTAGGCCCATTCCGATTGTAAAAGTTATGGGCGTTTATAAGTTCACACATACATATAGATATAGCCACATAGGCATAAAACAAATTAAAAATGAAAACCTTTTTTTAAAAGATTTCGTGTTGCATGCACCCCGCATCCGCCTTAGATACGAGTACACGATTTGAAAAATATTTATCTAGAAAATTATAAACTAATTAAAAGGAATATATTTTAACACCGTAGTTAAATGCCACATTGACGGTGAACATGTTTGAGAATCGAATAAGGATTAGAGGAAAACTTCATAGTTAAATATATGTGGGTGTTGGTCGTCTAATGATGGGTGACTTTCTAGAAAATTTTCACCCGGACAACAAAAAATAAAGCAAGCCTCCTAGTAGACAAATCAGACACTATTAGGGTGTAAGGGGTGCTTCCCTCGTGGGAAGTAGTCACCTCTCCAACCCAGCTAATCACATTATGACATGTTAAACTTTCCTATTAACTCCTCATTTTGCATCAAACGTAAGGAGTGTTACCCTCAAGGGGAGTAATCTATTTCTTTTTTAATTTTTTTTTTATTTCTAAAAATTATACATTTATATTCAAAACATATTTTAAACAAAATAAAATTACATTAAATTAAAAAAGACATTACATTAAATTAGACTAAATAAAATTACATTAAAATAAAAAAAGACATTACATTAATTTAAAACTAGGAAAATTAAAACATAAACCATAAAACTAAAACTAAGTTTACTACTCGTCGTCAGAATTCGCCTCAATGTGGGGTAAATCTAGTCCTCCAAGATGCTCCACGAAATCATGTTTTAGGCTCCAATGTGTATCTTCATTCACAAGCTCCTTAAAAACAGTATTATAGAAAACGAGCTCGACTAGAGGATCCCGAATATGTAGCGGTGCTATCGCATTTCTGTCGTCTTTTAAAATCATGTTATGTAAAATAATGCACGTATATACAATATACCTAATCTTTTTCACAGTCTTAGCATGCAATGGTCGATTAAGTATTCCCTATTTTGACTTTAAAACACCAAAAACCAATTGCACGTCTTTATTGCCGCCTCGTGTTGCCTTTTGAACTTTTTCCGTTCGGAAGGTGAGGATATGCAAATGTTTTCACAAACACGGACCAAGTAGGGTAGATTCCACCGGTGTGCCCGTGTCTTCTACTTCAGCTTGTGTCACACCCTAGTTTCCCGGTGGGCCCGGACTTGGGGTTTATGCGTGACGATTGATACCAATAATCACAATGCATAATGGAAGATGGGGATTTAAATTAAATTAGTAAAGTACAAACATATAGTGTCCAAAGTTCAAAATAATATACAG
>JARYGA010014662.1:0-11357 GCA_030545235.1 Helianthus tuberosus
TTGGTATTGAACAAGAAGTATAATTTTTCTTGTATTGTCTTTCACTGCATGAAAGATAATATTACTTCGGGCAGTCGAAGATGGGTGTATCCTAGATTTGTACAGATGTTGCTTGATCATGCATATCCAATTTTGGCGAAAGATGAAGTGATTGATTTGTTGGTGCTGAATCATATGATTAACGAGACATTGATCAGGTTAGCAAAGTATACACAGAGCTGGAAAGAACCAAAGCGAATAGAGTTCTTTGGATTCATCAGCAATGATAAATATGAAGATCCTGATCCGGTGACTCATCTAAAGTGGAGAAACGATGCCGAGATGAAAGAGAAAAGTGCTGTTGATGAGTTGACAAAGTTGGAAGAGTTCGTTGAAACTCGGAATGAATGGTTCACAAAAGAAGAAAAGAAAAATAAAGGTACTAAGAGGACACCAAAAGTTCAATCTGGAGAAGTTTCATCTTCACAGCCTCAAAAGAAGCAAAGAAAGAAAGCTGTTGAAACTATGTTAGTCGACGAACCAGAAGAAGATGAAACGGAAGTTAATGTTGAAGAAAATCAAGATCGTCTATATTTTGAAACAGAACAATTGTTGAAAAATCTTGATGATACTCTAGAAGTTGAGAAAGCAGCTAGTGAGAATGAAAGTGATGATATTGAAGTTGGTTGTTCATCTGGTTCTGAAGATAGTGACATTGATGCACAAGTTGACAAATGGATCAAAGTCAACTATGATCCGAGAGAAAGATGAGGTCAAAAGAAAAGAAAGAAAAGTTCTGATGATACAGATGATGATTATGTGCCTCCGGAAAATGTTCAAGTTGTAACACCACCGTCAGGAGGTCGAAAGAAGTCAACTACAAGAAAGCGTGTTGATCCTACTGCAGCTAGAAAGTTGAAATTCAAGATCAAGATGAATTAACCACCTCCAGAACCTCAACAACAACAATCTGAACCTCAAACTGAACCACTACAACAACCACAATCACCACAACTACCACCACCACAATCACCACTACAACAACATACTTTATCACCCATCCATGAACAACCACCAATCACAACACAACATGTTCTACAAACTCCACCAACCACACAAACACCAACTCAAACAACTCCTGGATCATCTGGATTTGCAAATTTTCTACTGATTCCAGAGAATATAGGTCTTGAACATCTTCAGGATTTCAGTTTTGTGAATGATGACCTTGTAAAGAAGTTACAAAAGAAGGTGGATGAGGTTTCTAGTGAGAAAAAGAAGTTGGAGAAACGTGTAAAATCTGTGGAATATGAGAATGCAACTTTGTTGAAGAAGGTTGAAGCCGATCAAGTTGATATTGATATTCTAAAAGTTCGAATAGCAGAATTGGAAGATGAAAAGGCTCGTAGAGATGAGCAGAATGAGTACTTCAAGTTGAAAGATAAAGAATTAGAAGCCAAGAATGCTTGAAAAGAACATGAAGAATATATGATAAAGAAAGTGTCGAAAAGAACTCGAAAAGAACATGAAGAATATATGATGAAGAATATATGACAAAGGTTTGAAAAATAGAGCTTGAAGAAGTTAGAGCCAAACGTAAAGCTGATATGGAAGCCCAAATGAAAGATAAGGGCAAAGGTGTTGAAGGTGAAAATGTTGTTCAAGTTACTGAAAAGGCAATTGTTGTGTCTATGCCAACAAAAGATCGAATATCTTCTATTCTTGATCCTTGTTCAATATCTTCAGTATCTGGTGACAATGATGAAGATGATGAGGAAGACGAATATGATATTCTAAAAGATGATGTAGATGATGTGTATTCAGCTCACAGTAGTGATGATGATAATGGAGATGATGATGATCAAGGTACTTCGGGTATTAAAGTGACTGAAGCGTCAAATGAAGAAAATATTGATGATTATCTTCAAGATGATGCGAATGAAGAGCCAGAGAATGCTGAAGGTGAGGGGGAGCATGTTGATGATAAGAATGATGAAACTGTTAATCATGTTGCAAGATTGATTTTGCGTCTGGAACATGATGTTGAAGAAGGTGAAATCATGCATACTTATACTTTAGCAGAGATCGTAAAGATGACACATGTTGATGAAAATGAGTTTAAGTTTGATTTCGAAGAAGAATTGAACAAGTTTGATATCAATCAGCAGCCTGAATACGAGTACAAGTACGTTGAGGAAGCTGATAATTACGACAGAGTTGAAGTTGAAGATTGTAGTGATGATGAACAGAATGTGAATGTCGATACTTCTAACTTTCCTACACATGCTGAATTCTCCAGTCAGGAAAATGAAGACGAGTTGAAAAGGGAAGTCGCTGAGAGTGTGAAGAACAAGAGTTTTAATGAAATATCTAAAGAAGAACGAATTGAAGAAAAGAAGAAGTGGTTTAGAAAAGATTCGGAACGAAAGTTCAAAAGACCACTGCAATACTACCAAAGAGATAGAGGTGTTTCTCTTGGCGATATCATTAGCTAGGGTTACTTACCACAGGTTAATGCTTATGCAATCAGAAGAGAGTTCGGCGTGCAGTACTTCGAGTATATTCAAGACTTCATGTCTTTACCTTGGTGGGATGTCGAAGAACTTCCTAAAGTCCGAACATTGACTTATCCAGTGAGAAAGCATGATATGCCCACATGGGGATTGATGAAGTTCGAAGCGTTCAGGGAATTCAAACAATGGAAACCGCATTACCCAAAGAAAGTCAAAATGGTTGATCCGGTGACTGGTGTTGAAGAGACGATTATGAAAGTGAAAAAGCCTAAAGTGATGAAAAACATTCCATTACCGAAAATGGAACAGAACTTCAGAGAAGGGTTTGTTTGTTGGATCTACAGCTGTTTGACGACTGAAGCTGTGATTGCGCATAAAGTAGAGAATGTGATTCATTATATTCACGTGTATGACCCGATGTGGTTAGTAAATTGTTCGAAGGATGATATTGAATGCTTATTCGTAAACAAGATTGGTTACAAGGCGGAAGAAAAAGATCAAGCCTTGCAATTCCAGAAAGTTGTGAATGTGTGTTTTCAGAAAAACATAAATTCTGGAAATACATGGTCATCGAACTGGTGGGAGATCGAAAGACAGGAATTTCTGAAAGCTGAAAAGAGACGACAAGAACGTGAAGAGAAAGATCGATTGCTCAGAGGGAAATGGATGAGAGAGCATGCTGAAGAAAAACAGAAAGCTGCTAAAGAGAATGCAAAGTTGAAGAATTTGTTGAGGAGAAAGCCGAAGCAGCGGGAAGAGATGTTCAAGTCCTTATGAAGAAATTGTGAAGAAGACTGGAGCATAACTTGTTAATAATCTCGGACCCGTGTATCCATGTATACCCGGCCCCCTCTCTATTTATGAAACCTGGACTCACATAAAGCACCACATAAGTTTGAACCAGGCCCAACAAACTTGGACCAGCCTTTTGCTCCCTCCTAAACCCGGATCCAATCCCCATATAAATTTAGAAGTTTTTAAGTAACTCGGACAAACAACTTTATATACATAAACTTATGTAAAATCGGACCCATCAAGTATAAAAACCCGGATTATCATCACCTATATTAAACTCGGAACACATGGGCTGTATTAAAACTCAGAACACATAATCTTGATATACCCGGACTTTAATACAAATCCGGATCCCCCAAAGTTCCTTCGTAAACTCAGAACTATGTGTCATATTAATAAACTCGGAAACTATTATGTTTTATTAATAAATTCGGAAACTTCATCATATAATAAATCTGGACCACACTATTAACCCACATAAACTCGGACTCATTAGATGTAATGATAAACTCGGACTTAACATGATAAATTAACCACAGACTTTGTGACTTAACAAAGTCGGACTAGTTAACAATTGAATAATAACAAGTAGTTCATTGTAACAGTTACAGATGATCAACGAAACCCTAATCTCAATAATCAACAGTGCTATGAATCAAAACAACAAATTTGAAGTTTAACATGTCAATAACATTCTAAAATCAGACAAACAATCACACATTCATCAGGCATGATCAACTTAATCACAGAACAAATGATTAGAGAAATGATTTAGAGGAAACTGCCATACATTGAGAATGTGGGGGATGCTTAGGGTTTTGTGTTTTATTATAACTTACCTAATATCCATAACACACCCTTAATTACATAATTTTCACATAAAGCACACAACATCTTGTAATTTCAATTAAAGCATATAATTCCCGTATTTGTCATGCAACGCATAAGTTTGATATAAAGTGTCTGTTTATAATTATTATTCAAGTTAGTCACCGAAGTTCGAGAATTAACTTGTGTGTGTGTTCAAGTAATTCCCCTAATTACCAAAGTAGACTCATTTAACTAACCCTAGTCAAATGCAATGCTATGAATGTATGTCTAAGTTAATTGTGGTTAGGTTAAAGTATTACCCTGAAATTGCGGCTTGTCACATCATCCCCAAGTTGAAAGAAACTTCGTCCCGAAATTTGATAAGCAGTCATAGAAGAGTGAGAGGATGAGTTAGGATGATTGTGGGTTGTCCTTGGGTACCACAATATACCTCACACATTATCGAATTTTTACTACACATGTTCAAATTTATCCTACACAGCTCGTAACTTATCCTACAAACCTTGTAATTTATCATACCCTCTAAATTAATTTTTTTAAATATACATTTTGAAAATAAATTACAAATTTAATGTAGTTAGCTATTAAAGAAGAAAACTACAAATTAACGATATATGTAAGTTTACCAATACACCCTTACAATAACATTAAATACAAATATTAAATAAAGCAAAGTAAAGCATTTTTATTGGTTGAATTTTCTTCTTTTTTCTTCTTACAAAGAATTTATTCTCATTTAAACCATCCACTATAAGATTAAGCATGTCCATACATAACAACTAAAAATGTGGGGTAAAGCAGCATACATCAGATAGAAGGTAGGCCTTGGAGTAACTTATAAGGTTACTTCTTTGTAACCTTGAAGTTACGAGTTCAAGTTGTGACAACCCGTACTCTCATCGTCGAGAGAAGGGTATTTTATTTATATTCGTATTTACTATTATTGTTATTGTTATTGTTATTATTATTATTATTATTATTAATTAAATAATAATAACTTGCGTTGAGAGGAACGCGTCATTTGACAAATAACCCAAATCAAGCATATAATTTAATGTGCACATAAGACCGTTATATTAACTGTTTAAATGAAACACGATAATTAGCGGGTTCATACCCATTGGCCAGGCCCAACCCAACTTACCCAAACATCCTAAACCCTAGCTTATAAAACCTATCACTCCCTTAAACTCTCATTTTATTTAAAACATAAAACCCTAAATTACACATACATCAGCCGACGACGCTTCTCCTCCCCCTTCCTTTCTCTCATCGGAATTCTGCGATGACCGGAGAATGAATCCCGGCACCTCCTGTTGTCCACCAGGCACCCCCAATCTCCTTTAATATGTTATAATCCAATCACACCCTTCTCCTCGCTCCACTCTTCTCTCTGTCTCCTAAAAATGCAGCCGACCACCACCGTGGGTGGCGGTGGCGCGGCGGCGCTGGTTAACACCAACAATGGGGCCAGTCTGCGGCGGAACGGTGGTCGCTGGGTTGGGTCCCGGCAAGTGAGACGGTGACATTGCAGTCGATTCGGTAACCTGAACGACACGTCTGAGCGGCAGCGGTGTCCTGGTGGCATAGGTCGGGGTGTTGGTCGAAGACAGGGGTGGAGCAGACGACAGCAGAGGCCGCCGGAACTTCGGCTCATGAATAGTGGCCGTAGCAGCAGCCATGTATAATATTTAAGATCAAGCGTATGTTTATACTAGAATTTGTTGTGCATTTCTTGTGTCATCAGTGCCTTACTTCCTTTTTTATTTTTATTGAGAAATGAAAATGTGTGTATAAATGTTACTCAATACTAATTTACCTTCCTTTGCTTTAGAGTCCTTTGTGGTTCTTAGTGAAAATAATGTTTGTAGCAAATCAATTGATTAATACATGAAAGTAATAACTGATAATGCAGTTTTTGAGATTTGGATGAGAATTTGTGATTTGTGTACAAGAATATGTTGGTTTGGATTTCTGTTTATTATATGATTGAATCTTTGGAATTGGTTGCGTTTGCGAGCTTGTGTTTGATTGTATCGAGATATGAAACCATTAGAAGGGTGTATGGTTTTGAAATAGATATTGAAATGTTGAAGGATAAGAAATAAGTAATAAGTTATCATGTTTGATATAAAATGTGACAACCCTCATAAATCCAGGTATTCGAACAATTAATTAATATTAATTAAGTGCTTAATGATTGTGCTGAATTACTTAACTGCTTTCTGATTGCTGCATCATACTTACATGTGCATCACATATTACATAATGTTACATCATTATCACATACAAACTATATGACATACATGATGTACAAAGCACATATAGCACAGTTAACGGATAAAGCAGGAATATGCTGATGGGGTTCAGTACATAGACGGACAGTGTTTTAAGACCCATTATAGGCCAGGGACAAGGTACTACACTTGTATGGTGTGTAGGGAAGTAAGGACCATAAAACTGCGCCACTAGGTTATACTTTAAGTGCCGGTAAGTGCCTAAAACCCACACAAAGTGCAGAATTCTGCATATTTCAGCAAAATTCAGCTTTTTAACAAGCTAGTTATGAGCAAAAATATGGCAAAATGGCCCTGAATGCTTTCCTAAGTGTCGGGAATTAAAAGTGTCACAAAAAGTAACATAAAGGTCATTAAACGGAATAGCTTGACACTTTAACGAACCAGTATCTAACCGAATAACCGGACACTACCTGAAACACCAAGATTATACTAGAAACATTGTTTAATTATTTCTGAGCTAGTCATGATCCCCGAACACCTTAACACCCACTAAAATATCTAGTAACCAACTTAACTAACTATATACTTGGATTTGGACTATAAACTAACTACAGTAGAAACTCTATAAAATAATACACTTGGGACCACCAAAATTTATTAATTAAAAGAGTTATTAATTAATCAATAAATTAATAATTATTAATTTATATATTAATTAATATTGAAAGCGTTATTGGAATTAATAAAGATGATATCGATGAAGAAGATGATGAAAGTTCTACAATGGAGCCCCCTTCGCGAAACGAAGCTATTAAAGCGGCAATCACGTTGAACAATTTCTTGTTGAGCTATGAGAAAACAACACCAGAAGTTCTTACCATACTAAGGAAAATTAGAGACGAAATTCAAGGGGAAATTGATTTCAACAAAAAAACAAAAGACAATTGAGTCATTTTTCAAGAAACATTCATAAATCATTCATGTAATATGCTATATATAAGGAATTATTAATTTATATTTTATATGGGGTCTAAAGAAATTATCAAAAATGTATTATCTTATAATTTTAGCGAATTATTAATTTAGCACCCTATCCCCGAGTCGGGACCGGCAAAAAATATTATCTTAGAGAGTTTATTAAATAATCGAGTATTAATTTATCGAGTTTCTATTGTACTTGGCTCAAAGTTACACTTAGACCCCCCCCCCTAGGCTAGTAATCGGCCATACCTTCACCACCATACCTCAATTCTTTTTATATTGGATCTTGCTTGATCTTGTGGACAAAATATTAGAAGTGATGGTAATAAGTATGGTGTGAAGATTCAAGAGATCATCACATTTCACAAACTACCACACACTTGTTCTCTCTCCCTCTCCTCCCCAAGCTCACGGCCGAACACCCCCATCACCACCACCATTACTTCCATTTCAATCTCATCCAATCCAAGCTCATTTCAAGATGTTAGAAGGTGATTAAGGAAGCTTGAAGCTTGTGGAACTTGAAGGACCTCTATTGCTTGCTTTCATCCACCATCTTTGTCACCTCCATCTTCAAGTGTTCTTCCCTAGCTTAGAGCTAGTAGTAAGACTCTCACAACTCTTTGATACTTTTAATTTTAGTTGGTTAAAAGATGTATTATGTTATAAATCACAAGAACACTAAAGAACATATTCTTGAATCTTGAACATAAAGCTTACATATGATGAAATCTTGATGAAATAATGTTGTTTAAGTATGTGTATGATACTTGTTGTTGTTTACTTGAGATTATGATATTCCACACGGTGTTGATCATGACTTCGAGTTTATTGATGAGTTTGATCATGTCTTTCCTCACGATTTTGACCCTGATCATGAGAATGAGTTTGTCCCCGATGAGCAACCTTTTGAGGCACCTGTCATTCCTGACGATCAGCTCTTTGATATACCCGCTGATCTTGAGCTTGCTCCAGCTGACCCTGAGCCTGTGATTGCACCCAAGCCTATACCTGCTCACGATCTTCTACCTGTGCATGACCCTGCACCTGCTGACATTCCAGTTATTGCACCACCTCTACCTGACCCGATCCCTGTACTTGTTGATCGTGCTCCTTTTGCAGCCCAGATTGACCCCATATATGCAGTCACCCACAATGGGTGGATCGAGGACGACGATGACTTACATCATTTTGTTACACCTGTTACCCCCCCACCTGCACCTACACATGCACCAGCTGATATCGCCCCGTTTCACCCGCACGTATCTGACATTCATCGCACTGATTTACCAGTCACGTTTTTACAGGATATCCCTCCTCCCCGTCCAGGGGAAGGTCCATCGAGTCAGCAGCCCAGTCACATACCACCTGTGTCAGTAGCCTTTCCTTTCATGCCACCGTTTGCACCTGCTACACATACTGCTCCCTTTGCTACTACACCATCGGGCGAGCCACTTATTTGGTTTCCGCCCAACATGATGCCTATTTCTGATCTATACCATCCCTTCCACATTGGTTATATGAGGGATGATCTGCTTTTGTCTTTACAGCTCGAGTAGGAGATGCTGTGTAGGAGAGTCATGAAGTTAGAGAGGATCACGCGTCCTCCGCCTTGTCTTTGTCAGTCACCATTCGCGACTCTGCCCGCTCCTCTCCTACCATACCCATATTTTGACTTCCGTTTTCTTACTATGGAGCAACAGGTTAGCTATCTGTTGCGTGTCATCCATGCTCTTGAGGAGGATTTAGCGCATTTGCGCAGGTTGCTTTTCGTTACTCCACCTCCTCTCCCTCCACCATCAGCATAGCAGTTTTTGGTTTTATGCAGGTAGCATACTTTTGGTGAGAGTGCAGCTATTGAGCCCAGATTGCACAGCTTTTTGAAGACCACATTTCTTTTTGACTTTTGATTATTGTAGTTTGATGGATAATATGGACAAGGGTGATGCGACCTTGTAGTCCTTTTTGGTTGTGATATGGTACATTGTGAAACTTGTAAAACTGTATTTGTGGTCATTTGATATATGATAGCTCAATCGCAACATTCTCATTATATAAGTTGTTGGATACTTGTTTGTGTTATGACATGGGATGTTATGTGTTTACTTGTGTTGATGAATGTTATTACATACGCGTACTACATACTTATATGCATAAGACCTAACCTATACAATCTTCTTATAGAGGATGCCTCCACGAAGGGAAACTCGATTGCCCACTATTGAGGCCGAGTTACAAGAACGAATTTCATGAGCGATAGCAGAGCACGAGGCCTCACGCGCTGAGACTAGCGGGGGTACCTCAAGAAACAACCCACCCCATGGTAATGTTTAAGTCGCTTGAGACACATTACGTTACATTTGGATATTCAATGTGCGTTTGCTAATGCTTTCTGTGAATGACGTTACTTGTACAGGCTGTACCTATAAACAGTTTTAAGACTGTAAACCGCTTAATTTCGATGGCACCGGTGCTGTGGCTTTTGTTCGATGGACGGAAAAGACCGATTCTGTGATAAGAATGAGCAAATGCGCACCAGAACACCAAGTCACCTACATCTCTGGATTGTTCTTAGACGGAGCGCTTTCATGGTGGAATCTCCAAGTCCAAACTCTGGGAGAGGCAGCAGCACACGCCTTGACTTGGAATGAAATGAAGGAACTCATGCGAAAGAAATACTGCTCCAGGGCTGAAATCCAAAAGTTGGAAACTGAATTCTGGAATCTCAAGATGGATGGCCCGAAAATTGCTGAATATGTGCAGAAATTTCATGACCTATCTCGCGTGGTACCATACATGGTTGATCCAGAATTCAAACGCATCGAGCGCTTTATTTGGGGGTTGGCACCTCAGATTATGAGTATGGTAACAACATCAAAGCCTGCAACAATTACTGAGGCTATCGATCTAAGCGTGTCACTGACTGAAGAAGCTATCAGGTTAAACAAGTTTTCGATCTCTGACCAGAAGAAGAAAGAGACTCATGTTGAGTCATCGGGTGAGAACAAAAGGAAGTTCTCAAACTTAAAGAAAGGTACCAACAGTGCTAACAAGAAGGAAGAGGCAAACGCACCAGCCAGGGCCAAAACTGGTGCAGAAAACAAAGGAAAAGGTTACATGGGCGCTCTGCCCAAATGTGATGTATGCCAGTACCATCATTCCGGCCAGTGCAGATTTAGGAAATGTGAGTCTTGTGGGAAGGTTGGCCACTTGAAGGAAACATGTTGGGTTGGTATTGGGCGTGGTAACAATGGTCAGAGAGGTTATGGCAACAACAACCGTGTAGGAAATGGATATGGAAACCGCCCTCAAGGTGGAAATGGCGGTAACGAAAATCGTGGTAATTTTGGGAATCAAGCTGGTAACGGAAACTGTGGAGCGAATAACATTCAAGGTGGTAACAGGAATGGTAATGGTCGCGAACCAGGTTGTTTTAATTGTGGAGACGTGGGGCATTTCAAGAGAGAGTGCCCAAAGCTCAATCAAGCTCAAGGAAGGGTTTTCAACATCGGTGTGAGGGAAGCACGCCAAGATCCAAATGTGGTCACTGGTACGTTCCCTATCAACCAACGCTTTGCATCTGTACTATTGATACCGGTTCCGATTATAGTTTTGTATCGCTAGAATTTAAGAATATACTAGGGTTGGTAGCTAGTAAGCTAGACATTCCGTATTCGATAGAACTAGCAAATGGAAAGCTTGTTGAAGTAAACGAAGTCATCAGAGGTTGCGTGATAGAACTGGGAGAGCACGAGTTTACGCTTGATCTGCTGCCAGTCAAGTTGGGAAGCTTCGATGTGGTAGTAGGGATGGATTGGTTGTCAAGTAACCGAGCAGAGATTGTATGTCACGAGAAGATCATTCGCATTCTGATGGCGAATGAAGAAACAATTGTGGTACATGGAGAGAAGCATGATACACCCCTGAGGATCATTAGTTGTTTGAAGGCTTGAAAGTGTTTGCAGAAAGGATGTGTTGCCTTCTTGGCACACATTGTGGACAAAGAAGCCGCTGAGCC
>JARYGA010014663.1:0-25699 GCA_030545235.1 Helianthus tuberosus
AGGTTAATCAATCGTACAAGACTCATTGGGCTTCAAAAATTGGGCTTCATATTGAACTGGGCTGTTCATCCACTCGCACAAGACTTAGTCACACAAAACATCTTCAGTCGCACAAGAAGTAGCTTTTGTCAACTGATCGTACAAGAAGGATGCTCGCACAAGATTCTTTAGTCGCACAAGAACTTTGGGCTCGCACAACAAAGATTTGGGCTTCACATATTGAACTGGGCTGTTTCGTCGATCAGTGATAACAAACCTGTTTCGTCGTTTGTGTCACACAAAAGCGTTTCGTCGATACTTGTGATTTTATTTATAAAAAAAAAAAAAAAAAAAGGGAGAAGGTTTACAAAAGTATCTTAATTGTTTTTGTTCAAGTGTGTTAATCAGGTTGTTATCATTCATACATCAAATATGAGCTGCACGAGCCCTTGGGATTGGAGTACGGATCCACTACCAGATCTAAAACAGATGTCGATGGCCGAATATATGACGCGTACCATACCTCAACAACAACAGTCAATAAGTGCAAGTCAATGGGCAAAGGTGTCGAATCAAAATCAAAACATACAGAATCTTTTGGTAGCGAGAGGAGAAGAATATGCAGCTACTAGAAAGACACGTCATGATCTGTTGAAGAAGAAATTCGAATCATTTCATTTCTTAGAGAATGAAACCCTAAATGATATAATTACTCGTTATTATCATTTGATGCATGAAATGTATTATGTTGGTGTTCTTGTATCTCAACAGGAAATCGTAGCACGGTTTGCTGATGCTCTACCTCCAAAGTGGAGCTCATTCATTGAGCTTTTAAAGCAGACGGGCGTTCTAGATGCTGTCAATTTTAATATCTATGAATTCATTCAGAAGTTGGAGCACAAGAACGAAGAGGAAATTCGGAAAGCTAAACTAATTCCTACTCCTCAAAATACCGAAATGTATCTTGGAGGAGGTTTTAACCCGTTAGTTAGTTCCAGTTCAGCTCAGCAACCAAAGTTACAAACGGCGTTTGTATCAAATGCAAACTCATCTCCGTTTCCACAGTTCAATCAAAATGCTTATCTTTCGCAATCTAAACCCCAACCTCAACCTCAAGTTTCCACAACACAACCTCAATTCGATCCAAGTATCGATTGTGGTCCGGCCAAACAGTTGGGAAACAGTGATCAAACAAGAACTGCGTTTTATGCCGAAATCATTAAGAATGTCAGCGATGGTGAATCTTCGGGAAATGATGACAGTTCAGGATATAGTGGCACTGATGAAGATAGCTCAGGTGTGAGTGATTACAGTTCAGAATCGGACATAAAGGAGGGTGTGGATTCTGAAGCTGGTAATTTGTCGAATGATGCTAACGAGAAATCTGACTTGGTCAAGAAAGCTGATGCTACATCAAAAGAAATGGAGAAGATTCTCACTGAAGATGGATCTTTCTCTTCTCAGACTGCCTTTATGGCTAATGTCACAGCTTCTACAAGTCAGGTACAATCTGAAACTCCTAGCATATGTAGTAACTGTGCTGATTTGAAACATGAATGTGCTAATGCTAAACATGCTTTTGAAGAATTAAAACATGAATGTGCTAATGCTAAACATGCTTTTGATGAATTAAAACATGAATGTGCTGAATTGAAACGTGAATCTGAAACGGTTCATAGTCACAATCAAAGTTTGGTTGTTGAACTGTCAAAGTGCAAGGAGGCAAACATGGCCTTAGCTCGCAATGAAAAGGAATTTAAAACAGTTATTGAAACCCAAAAGAAAAGTGTTTCCGAATTAACAAAAACTGTTTGTAACAAACAAATTGGTATTAATAACTACATTAATATCATCGAGGAAACAAAGAAAGAGCTAGCCATGGCGAAATGTGAACATGAGGCGATCAAGCTCAAATTGGAGAGTTACTCAAACTCCCGATATGTGCTTGATCACATCATTGACGTTCAGAAACTAAAGGGAAACGTTAAAGGCGTTGGTTATAAGGCGTGTCCACCCCCGTTGAGACACGACTATACCAAGTTGCCCGATGAGGAGGAAATGCCGCGTTTTGAGCCAACTGTACCTCTTGATTATGAGGAAGTTACAACTGGCTTAGGGTTCAAAACGGACAATTCATCGGAGGGCTCATCTGATAGCAAGGAAAAGTCATCATATGCTTCAAATCAAAGTCCTCCAACCATTGAGGACTATGATTCTTCGGATGATGAATCAGATGTGAGTGATGAGGATAAATCTCTTGACGATAGAAAAGGAGTAGAAGTGCCTTTTGAGAATCACATTCTGTGTGATCCTCCTACTCCTGCTGTTCAATCAACTGGTGCTAAACAAGAGATAGATCCTATCACTGAGAAGGTGTCTACTGTTAAAAGTGATAACGTGTTGTACACTTTAGTCGGTGATGATAAAATTTATTCAAACAAAGATTTTCCAATCAAAAACGTCAATCAATCATTGATTGATAAAGTGTTTGAAGATAATACAACTAAGTTTTTGGGAAAAGCGATCCCGAGAGTTTCAGTAACTCAGTGTGATCCTATTCCAAAAGCTGAAGTGAGGAAACAATTTGGAAACCAAAAATTACCGACTAAAGAACAACCTGTCGCTTTTAAGGGTAAACAGCAACAGCAGCGAGCTCAAAATTCTAAAGGTTCACAACCAAAGGTTGAGACCAAAAGAGCTCGTTTCAAGAAGAAAAACAAAGATATCAAGTTTGTAGCATCAAGGGGTACTGATAAAATTGAGACTTTTGAAAATAAATCAAACACCGATTTTATTCAACAAGTCAAGATTTTAAAACGTAACAGCCAAAACAATTACACCCAGCACACAAACGGGTGTGAAGCAAGTACCTCTGGGTCTACAGGTTCAACACGTGAAAGTCGAACCGGTTCTCCTAAGTTTGTTGAAAGGAGAATTTGTTTCAAATGTGGGAAGGTTGGGCACATCATTAAAGACTGCAAAAACTCGCCCAAACCAAATTTTGTTGAAAGAGCCCCCTCTGAACAAGGTCACTCACAACGTCGTCCTGTTTCTCCAAAACATGATAAAAGAACTGTTAAAGAACAGGAAATAAAACAACGACGTAAAATTGTGAAGGTGATTGAAAAGGCGTTGAAACCGGAGGTTGTCCAAACAAAGTCTGTTAAATTAGAAATTAAAAATGAAAAACAAAAACAGATTTGGAAACCAAAATCGGTAACTGTTTCAGGGGGGAGGTGCTGTGTTTGAGAATCATCAGGAAATTGAAGTCACAATCCTCGATGATGAAGGACGACCCAAGTCTGTTAAGGCTTGGGTCCCCCTCTCCAACTAATCTCTGAGTGAGTGTGCAGGATGTTCCAGGAGGAACTATCGATAGTTATAGGATTGTTGATAGTGGAGTGTCCATGCACAAGAAGGGCGACAAAGAAGTTGTTGCCTGTGATGGAGAGAAGAAAAAGAAAAGAAGACAGAATTGTCTGTCGAAAGAAATTGAAAGCTTCGACAAAATGAAAATCATTTCAAAGTTTGATTGTTCAAGGCTATAATCGGGTCCCCAGGATAGATTCAATCAAAATGTACGCACCTGCAGCACGTTTGAAGTTCAAAATCAACAAGATGAACGTGCAGTGTACATTTCTTCGTGGTGTGATTGAAGAAAATGTGTTTGTTGAACAAACCAACCGGGTGTGCGGATGCCTTGGCATGGATTGAACAACCGCACACTACTTCTGAAAGAGAAAGACAAAAACCTTCGTTGGTGAAATGTGGAAGACCAGCCGGACCCAAAGGGTTATGATCTTGTTGCTGTCAAGAGATTTCTCAGTAGCTACAAAAATCGTCTTTGAAATCCACACCGGGTGGATATCCAGTCTGGGAGAGCGCTCAGATTCCTTGCAATGCACGAGGCAGTTGCAGGATACGATTTTAAATTTCTAATCTCTCCTATACTTGTCGATATTTAAGCTGCTTTGTGAATTATTATCTCGTATAGCACTCTTTGACCAGACACGTTGAACTCGAATATCACCTCACACGTGATTGTTTCACTATGAAACTCGTCAATGTTGTCATGGTCCGCCCCGCTTACCGACATACCAACTCATTTTTTCCAAAATTTGATAAATCATTTCTGATTCAAAATTAATTTTGGTAAACGGCATTGAGGTAAAACATGAGTTAACCAACATCGGGAAATCGTTTTTGTAAATACCTTTGTGTTTTTAAATTTTATCTTAGTTTGTTGATTTTAGGGGGAGTAAATCCAAACTTGAAAATTCAAAAACATCGAAAAATTTCAAAACCCAAAAACATTGGAAAAACAAAAATGAGTTTCCTGGCGAGCAAAAGAGAAAATGATAGTATATCAGTGGTCTGTCTAAACCTCTTTAAACCTTAAATGAAAGACGATAAGCAGCTCTATATAAGATGTATCGGTAGTTTCACAATCATTTTAAAGTGTGCAGGGTGATATAAACTTAAATCGACTGAAGACCAGGTGGGAACCATTCATTGGCATATGGTCTTCGTACCGAAATTTCGTTTGAGAGATTGCCGAGGTTCTGAGATATTCGGTCTTTATGCTGCTTATCATCTGGGTATCATGGTTGTATCTTTTACCGAAAAAATAACGGGGACGCAAGTCTAGATCTTCCATGATACCATACATACGTGTACATATTGCATACGACCTCAATAAGTGATCAACAATCACATGTCCAAACAAAATAAGTGATAATATATCACATCTTTCCGGGAGTCAAGTTCGTCTCTCTGCTGTACGAAAGTACTGACCTGTTCACGGACTTGCTCTTGTGCCCTTCATGCATCTGAAAATCAAGTTCCTCATCAATAAGTGATTCTATCACATATGGCTTGTTTTCAATCAAAATAAGTGAGTTATCTCACATTTTCATATACGGTCAAACAGATGCTAATCGGTATACTCACCGGTAAGATGAACTCTCGTGCATATCTTGATACGGGAATGTGTCGTGATGTGGATGAACACCGGTCGGTAAGTATAAATCATACCTTAACGTATCTCCTTGCCATGATTACAAATGATAAGTTGAGCTTATGTGGACAACAATACCGATAATTGTTATAGGATGCTTATCTAAATGTTAACTAATTGAACAAAAAGACCGTTTTGGCATGACCGTACACTGATATGATTCTCTTACCCTCGAAACTCGCAAAAAGATTGTCTGTAAATATTTGTTTACTGCTTTCAGTTTCTGCATCTTTGTATATATTTATTTATTGCTTTCCGTCTTTACATTTGAAAAATGAAAAATTCAAAAAGATTTTAGGTGTGTTTTAATATAAACTTTATGAAAACCAAAAAGATTTTGCTTCTAGTTTATTTTTGATTGACTGATGTTGGAACTCGAGTCTATCCTACCCAAAATCCTGTTTGTAAGCCGGAAAACAATTGCATCTTCATAAACAGTCGAAGTTAACAAGTTTTGAAAGTTAAGAACTAAAATTGAACAAATTTGTTTAAACTTTCAAACTGTTGTCGGTCGGTAGTTGATTGAGATTTGATCTCATATGTGTCATTTGTTTAAATGTTAACTATATTCCAAGCGGTTGTTCTCATTATGCGTTTAGCTTTCTTGCATGTGCAGATGCTAAAGGCGAGGAGAACATGTTCGATGACAAGCTTTGGAATGAAGACACGAAGTGGAGGCACTCAAAGTATAAAATGATCGAGTTGCCGCTGACCCTTCATCAACACCACAAGGATCTGAAGAATTAACAAGTCAAAAGATTCACGAGCATAACTCATTGGAGAGTTCATTCTAAGGGGGAGTTTATTGACACACTACCTACATAAAAAAGGGAGTTTGTTGATACACTTTCTACTTACGACGCGTGAAGACTTTGAAGATCCTCCGACATGGAAGACATGGAAGTTGAACCTCACGAGTAGCGTCCAAGGGGGAGTTTGTTGATACATATTTTGTGGACGCGACTCGGCTCGGTTCGACTCGGTTCGGTTCGACCCGGTTAGGTTCGGCTCAAGCCCGATGTCACGACATTCCTCCGTCGTGCGTCCCAGAGTTCGACACGCGAAGCACGAAGCGCCGCGGCCTTTCCCGTCGAAACATCACCATGACATCACCTTGGTGATGTCATGATGATGTCACTCATGTTGACTAAATACAAGTTCATGTGTAAATCTGCATAATGAACGTGCATGGGCATTGAGCTTGGGCCAATCATCATCAAGACAAATGCATGTTGGGCTTTTATTACTTGCATCATGGGCCGAACCCAGCCAATCGCACAAGATGAAGACCAAATATAAATACCGAAATCAAGTGTGATTTCGGTAGGAGTGGGTGTGAGAACCAGACAAGAGGAGTGAACAAAAGACAAGAGAGAACCGAGAGATTTTAGAGAGAGTTTGCAAATATTGTTTTGTAAACATTGATTTGTAACCGTATTCAAGTATTAATACATTGGTGTTAATCGTTGAGTCTCGGTCTCCTTCTCGTGTTCTTGTCCATCGTGTTCGATCTCGGTTTGCATCTCCGGTTGGATTCCGCACAACCGGGTGTGTTTGACAACAAGGATTAGGCGACTAGATCCTCCCCTAGCCGGACCTACAATTTCACAACCTCAATTTAAATACAAACGAATCCTATTGTTAGGGGTCATCTCATTATCTCTGTGACATGAATAATATTGTTAACAATATAGTTATTATGGTTTTATGATATTTTTCACATTAATACAAGCAAAATACAAACGAATCCTATTGTTAGGGGTCATCTCATTATCTCTGTGACATGAATACTATTGTTAACAATATAGTTATTATGGTTTTATGATATTTTTCACATTAATACAAGCAGTATCGTTCCAAAACTAAGAGTACAAAGAATTATTTTGTGAGATGTGACTGAACTAATACAAAAGCATCGCCAACAACCAAACTCGAACAATATACACCGCCTACACAAGTATCGCCAACAACCACTTGCTGGAAAAATGGGTTGGACGGGTCGGGTCAGAACGGGTTCATTTCATGACCAGTCATTTAAAAAACGTGTTATTTTGGTTCGAGTCAGAATGGGCTATGGCGATAATGGGTTCGGGTCAGAACGGGTTTCATTATGGACCATCTGATTTCGATTAAAAAACCATGATGCGCCTGAAACGATGAAACAAAAGATGATAATGACACCAGATGTGCTCCACCTTAGACAACCTACCCCAAATCGCTTTAGCAAACCCACAAATGATGAAAACATCGTCTTTGAGGCCCGCTTCAGTTCTGCAAAAGCAATATCTATCAAAACCAACAGATTTTTCATCCTTCCTTTCGTGTCAGCCAGTTAATAAATGAATCGAAAGATGATAAATAAGACGATGATGGGTTTTCAAACCAGTGGGAGGATGGAAAAATGCGCCGCTATAAAGAGTTTAGGGTTTCAAACCAGGTTGCTTTCTGGCTTGTACACTATACTCGATATACACAAGCAATCCGACCCATTTCGATCAGTGTAAAAAATACCCTTTTGACCCGTTAACTTGGTCAAGAAAATATAAATATCAAGTATGGTGTATGTGCATGTAAAAAAGAAATAACACTAAGTACCAATTTGCCCTTCAAATCAATAACTCACATGTATTATCGAGTATAGTGTACAAGCTAGAAAATGACCTCCAAAGCATTGACCTGCAATATTGACAAACAAATTGTTAATAATAATTGACTTGCACCAAAAAAAACAAAGTGTAACACCTTCAAAACTTGTTGCTCAATTCACAAATAAGATGGGCACTAACATCAAAAGTAAAAAAAAAAAAATTAAAAGACTTGCTTGTCAAAAACAGTGGTGGATCCAGGAATTATTTGCTGGGGGTGCGGATGAAAAGAGGGTAGAATGTCAAGACATTCAGCAACTTGAATTATCACAATAAATGACCAAACAACAAAGATTTAGCAACTCAAATTTTGTTTTTCGGTAACACGAACACAGTAGATATAGCATCAAACATTCAAGAAACCAGCATATATGCACTACACAAGCAAAGCACTCGAATCACCAGCATAAGAAGCCATTTTTCACACAAAACATAGGTAGATACACTTCACATTCACAAGTACTTTATGATCAGCCAAAGAGCCACAAGCAGGACAATGATCCCAATCACCGATAGTAGCATGCACAAACAGGAGCAACCGCCCTTGGTTCGCTTGTTCAGAATAGCCAAATTCTTCTGCACTCTCTATTTTCCCAAAGACACCCAAAATACAAATTGTCAGACACCACCTCATAATATGCAACGATCAAAAGATTTGTAAAAAAAAGCATATTAAGTGTAACCTTGAGTCGGGAATCTGTAACTTCTACATGTTCATCCAGGTCATCCTGCATACCAGAAAAGAGCAAATAAACAACTTTTAGATCACTTTCAACAAGGGGTGGTAAGTTGCGACATTTAATAAGAAGAATGGCATACAATGAGTCTAGTGTGCAGGTCAAGTTCCTCGTTGACCGCTAAAGCAATATGTTTGGTACTTATCACTGTTTCCTCCAGTTTCTCTAGCCCTTCATCTTGTTCTATAATGGAAATATTAAAATAACATGATTTATAAACATATAACTTGTAAAGAAAATAACGTTGTTCCAAGTGCAAATATCAAAATAAAGGGTTGTGATATTGAAAAAGCTTGCCTCTCATAATTTGTCTCTGAAGCCCAACAATACCAGAGTTGTCTAAACCAGATACACCACATTCATGTTATAAACGTATAGATAACTTTTTCAACGAGTGTTAAGCATTGTGTAGAGTGGGATAAATATGTTGAGGCAGACGAGGATTGGCTAAAGCCACCAATGGCTTTGCCATTGCTATATCATGTAGGTTCTCATTGAGATCAACACCTTGTTCGTTAGGGGGCAACTCCCACATGAACCCTTGTACGAGCCTCGCTAGAAGCATTGTGGTCATGGTCGAGCCCAGCAGCACTCCTGGGCACCCGCGCAAACCAGTACGAAACGAAAACGTGTGAAGGTTGTGATCGGTTAACACCACTTCCTTATTACCCTTCATGTGATGGTCCGGATTGAAAGTCAACGGGTCATCCCAGACTTCAGGGTTCTGACTTAGCCCGATACAACTCACCATCACGTGGCTTCCCTTTGGTATAAGGTATCCAGCAACAATAGAGTCAGCATGATACGAACCTACGGTCGACCCACTTCTCATGGGCAGGTCCAGATGGGTATTTGACCCATTTAATTATTAGCAGGAATTAGTTTGGGGGGAACAGTTCTGGGAGCAAGTAGTGGGCGGTTTTTTAGCAGTTAATTACCTTCTCTTATTTTATGTTAAATAGGGCAGAATAGGGGTAGTTTTAGAAGGTCGATGTTTCATATAAAATTAGGGTTCTAAACCTTTGTTTCTGGAGATTAACCCATCTCGAATTGGGTCTTTTATCTTGTAATATTTCAGTTTTCAGCAATTAAATCTATCAATTACTTTTGTTTGAGTTCTGGGTTCTATCAATGGTTCCATTGCCGGGAAATTCGAAGCTGGTGCAGACCCGGTACAGTTCCTGCGATCAGGTTGTGCTTGCTTCTCAATTAGCATCAATTGCAGCCAGCATAGACTCTATGCGGAAGGATATCGCAGAGATCAGGATGGCTTGGATGGATGAAAATGACACCGAGGATGAACCTCAAGCTCCATTGGCAGATCTGGTCAAGGACGAGGAAACTGAGGATGTCCCCGCGGAATCGAAACACGGGACTACCGTCATCACGGCCGCCATAACTACCAACTTTACCACTGCCAAAGCAACCACCTTCCATCACCCGTTTTCATCGGTGGATTATTATGGGTACAACCCGAGAAACACCGTGTTTGATGATGCTGTTAATGGGTTATAACAAGTTAGAGAAGAAAGGATTCCAGAGCTTGAAGAAGAAACAGAACAGTTTAACCATAGACAAAAGAGGGGACAAAACAGAGGATCCAATGTTCATCAAGATGAGGTTTTAGCTGTTGATGTTGCTGATGATGTATTGGTGAGGTCTGAAACTAAGATGTGGATGCATCAATGTGAGAAGGAACACAATTGTTGGATTATACGTCCCAAAACTCACACCAACCGTTGCGTAAAAGTAATCCCACATCAAATTACTGGTCCCAATATGTGCTCGCTTGTCACTAACTGCGTATTTTCCATGGTTGACTCGAGTGTAACCAGGATATTTATATCCTGTACTCGACCCATTACTAATGGCAGGCCCAGTCGAATTAAAATCTGGAACCATATAGTATTTGATCTCAATCTTCCTAGAAAAATTGTTGTATGGTGACGAAGAGCATAAATTATTAGAGTAAGTGACTTCAAATATTGATCTGTGTTGCTGATAAAATGCCCCCAGTACGCTACAAGTATCTTCACTTTTGCATGCTTCAAGAAAACAACCTGCATTTGTAAACATAAGTTTTAACTGAATAAAAAACTAACAAATGCACATTTGTAAACACAATTTCAAAAGCTACCTCTGAAATTGCTGTGGATAAAGCTGACCAGTAAACCGTTTGTGCTGCGTATTCTGATTGACCAAGCCAATCCATGGTACTGATTCTCACAGTTTCCCCATCGTTTACTGATTTTATAGTGTCAACCCAAGGTTGTTCATCTGTTTGGTACTTCCCAAATGAGATCTGCAAGTCATTAATCATGAAACTCGTGTAATGTTATATACATGCTTTTAAGTTGTGAAGATTGAGAAACAGATATTTACGTACAAAATGGGATCAATTAGTTGTAAAAAAAGATATTGACCTCTGGTGGAGCAAAAGATAAATAGGTTAACAAAGGCTGTGAATTCGAATAGTTTAATCCAGGCGTCTGAATTGGTATATGAAAGGTTGAAGGATCCGTAAGCATCGGATAGCCAATTGTGTGAGGAACCTCTACATAATGAGGAAGAGGGGAGCTATAGTAGTATTGTCAGCTGTGACGTTATATATAAATAAAATAGTACTATTTAATTCACTGAAATTCGAATTCGCCGTTTTTGCAAACATACCTGCACCTTCCTTTAGATAGTATAAAATGTGACCAACAAGGTACTGTTCTATAGAGAGAACGATAAGTAACTGATCTACAAGCATGATATACCTTGGAACATTCCTGAGAAGTAAACAGCCTAGGATATCGCTTATCAATAGACAGATAACCCCTCTCCACATCTACTAAATTGGATGAATAAACCTGCAAAAATTGCACTTAGGGCATGTTTGGCTAAGCTTTTTAAAACAGCTTATTGACTTATTGGCTTTTTGGAAAAGTCAGTATGGAGTGACTTATTGACTTATTGGCTTTTTCCCCTCACATACACCCCCATTGCCAAACATCATTTTAGAGCTTATGACTTTTCAAAAAGCCAATAAGTCAATAAGTTGTTTCAAAAAGCCTAGCCAAACATGCCCTTAAACCATCAAATACAAATATACGAGAAAATTAGAAAATCTCGTGTCTTTTAAATTTGAAACCATTGACAATTTAGCCACGTAACTCAAGTGATATATGCCTCACTAGAGCTCAAGTCTTGATAAGAACCCAAAAAATGAACATTAACTTGCTAGGGCTTCTGGCTCATTTAAAACGTGAACTTCATATCAAACAAGTGGTGTGCAATCTTAGATGCTAATATGATAAACCACAAAATCAAAAGAGTTACCTAATTATTTAGAATGACCTGAATTTGAAAGGTCGCTTCGACAGCAAGCCAATAAGTCGTTCATCACCAACAAAAACCCTAATCAACGATCTCATCCGTTAAATAAGTAGAGAAACGGAGTTATTAATAGAACTACCACTACTTGTAGTAATCATGAACCTGAGAAAACCCATAACTGAACTATTTCATTCAAGTAACTGAAGGAATCAACAATTAAAGAAAGAAATCAAGGGCCAGTAGGTTACGACCGTTGAGGGTGTCTTAAAATTATAAGCTATTTACTATTCTACCCCTCTCAAATACCTTAAATTTTTTTGTACATGTTGCTTGAAAAGTTGTACGCATGGTAAAATTACATTCTCATCCATCACATTTCCGTTATATAGTATTATAGATAAAAATAAAATAAATATAATCAAATCGAAATAATATCAAAAGGTTAAGTTGCATTGATATGAAAGAAAGTTGTATAAACTAGGTTTCAATAGGGGTATTTATATGTACTATATATTCACAAAATATACCTTCTTAGGCCAGGCGGTGTGGCTTAACACCACCTCGTCACTTCACCTGTTTTAGCGCCTCGGGGCGCCATTGATCATACCGCGGCGGTTGGGGGGGGGGGGTGCTATGGCCCTTCCGCCAGCATAATTGAGGGGATCGAGGTGAATATAGTTTAAAGGGGGGCGCTATAGTTTAAAGGGGACTTTAAACCATTGCATACAAGTTAAAGAAAGGGGTTGTAAAGCCTCATGTGTGACGTGGCGGTGAGATGGCGCTGAGGTGGCGTGATGAAGCCCCTAAGAGCTTTATATCACATCCCTTAACATTTGAGTAACTGGTAAATATTCACAAAATATAACTTCTTAAGAGTCACAAATGCACCACACGTAGTCAAGAGCATTGACCCCAAATGTGCTCCCCTCCAATGGTGCCCTTCCTAGAAATGTGTGCATTGACCATGGTCTACGTCTAAGAGTTTTACAGTTGCCATTCAGTTAGCATTTCCACGTGTCATTCATTTTAAAACACGTTATATTTAGCAACCACTTTTCATTCTCCGGTCAACATTCCATGAAATTTGGCCATTCTTTCTCTTTCTCCTTTCTTTCTTTCACCTATTTCATACAAACTAACAAGTTTTTTTTGTGACAACATTCATTCTAGCAAAAACCGAATTCGAAAAAAAACACGAAATCAAAACAAGATGATTCCTATGCTCCCATTTTCACCACCAACGGGTTATGTTAATGCCTACGCTCGAGTTGATAAAGCGACGAGCGAGTTCTTAAGTTCTCCCGATTGGAGACTCAATATCGCAGTTTGCGACACCATCAATTCTAAGCCTTGGTAATTGTTTAATGTATCTTGAATCTAAATCATCAATGCTTCATAGTTCACACTGCTTTGGCTATTATTTGTTTCTAAACATTGTTTTATATATATATATATATATATATATATATATATATATATATATATATATATATATCTTGGATGTGTTTTACAAAAACTTTTTGCGAATTAGTGACTAGCTATTTATCGACACTAATCTCTGCGACAGGTTTAGTTTCGGTCAAGAAAGGTCGCAAGAAATCGGTAACAACTACATGTCGCAAAATTCCCCACCAAATTAACTTTTTTATCTAATCTGTTGCAAAACATTTCGCCGCATGATCCTTTGGAAAAAAGTATTGCTTGTAAATTAGCGACAGTTTGTTCAATTGCTAAAATGCGTCGCAATTTTCTTTCCATCTTTTAAATGGTCGCCAGAAAGATAGCGACGAAGGTTTGTGCCGACGAACGTTTGCGACAGTTCCTTTCGGTCAAGATAATGGTGACGGAATTGCGACTGTTTTGCAAGTGCTGTATTGTATAATAGTGTTTTGCCGCCAAATCCATTGCAATACAGTTTAATCGCAAATGCATTACAACAACTATCGCTACAACTTAGTGACGCCTCATTCAGTCGCTCATATTGCGTCTTGTTCCCATCGTAAAAATGGTCACAAAACAAATTAGCAACAACAATTAGCGACGGTATTTTTCAGTTGCAAAGGACAATAGTGACAGATTTGCGACTATTTTTTAAATGCTCTATTTTGTAATAGTGGTTTGCCGCCAAAAACTATAGAAAAAAAAATCTGTAATGTCTTACCTTTCTTATAACTTTTTTTATGATTTCAGGCTTGCAAGAGACCATGTTAGAGCTGTGAGAGGTAGATTACAACACAGGAATCCAAATGTTCAACTACTCGCTTTAACGGTATCTCTTCTTTTATGTAACCGTTAATTACAGTTAGATTTAGGCTTTTTTCTCAACATACATATACCATTGACATTGGGTTAATTGTACTAGTTTTTTCAATCTTTGCGGTGGTGTAGCTTTTGGAAACGATTGTGAAGAATTGTGGCGAACACGTTCATGTCCAAATCGCAGAGAGGAAAGTACTTCAAGAGATGATCAAGATTGTTAAGAAAAAGGTTTCTGTGTTCTTTTGTTATTGTAAACATTTGAGCAGGAAAAACATGTTGTGTTGCGTTAAATGTGTCGTGTTTAACACGACTATTGAACCCGAACATGTCATGTTTAATGAGCCAGACACACTAATGACACGTTTAACACGATTAAATGTAACCAGTTCAATAACACAAATGACACGACATGCCACGTTTAATACAATTAAATATCAAAAGAATAGACATGACACGTTTACACAATTATTGACTCAACTCGCTAAACATGGTTAAGAAATAATTAAAAAAATATAAAATATAAGGAACCAAAAGTTGCAATATATTAAATATACTATAAAAGAACAATCAATAATATCAACTAACAACCTTGAAATAAAAATTCATCAAACACAAAGTTTTATAAAGAATGTAAAAGAAAAGAAGATTTAAATTAGTGTTAGTTGATTGTTGGAATTTAATTATAATACATTACAATTGAACTATAAAACTACTTCATTTTGATATAAAAAAAGGTCATAAAAGTTGTGTCCGGAATGTTAACCCATTTATCACAATTAGTTAAACGTGTATGTGTGTTATAAACTCGTTAAGCAGGTTGAACCCATTTAAACGTGTCCTTAACGCCGTTTATGACCCTAACCCATTAGTACAAACACTAACCCACTTAACTTCGTGTCACGCCATGTCATGTTAACACATCGTGTCAGATAAATTCCCGGCTCTACTAAACATGTTTAAATTGATTACTAGAGTGTAACAAAAATAAAAATTTCATGAAGCTTGATTTTGCATAAATACATTAGAAAATCAATGGAAAATCGGTTTTAGCAGGCTAATACACGTGTAAGGGAGCGGATCTTAGCACTTATAGATACTTGGCAAGAAGCGTTCGGTTGTCGCGGAGGAAAAATGACTGCTCAATATTATCATGCTTATGAAGAACTAAGGGTAAGCATATGATTACTTATGGAACCTTAAAAAACATATGCATTGTTATTCTAATGAGTGTTTCATTCCTTTTTGGTCATTATTGAACTGTTAGTATATTTTTAGTTAGTTAATTTATGTTCTTGTTTATTTGGGAACAGCGTTATGGAGTTGACTTTCCCCGCCGGTCACCAAATACGGCTCCTGTCATCACACCTCCGGCCACCAATGGACACTATCACGCAGGAGCGAGTTCTTCAAGGCATGAACCCGCTGAGAACGTGAGGTATGCTTATTAGTGATGTGACGATAGGATGGTTATGTGGGTCAGGTGACTGGTCAAAACGGGTTCATGTCAAAATAGATAGTTTTTGGTACTCATCAAGTTGAGTTGACCCGGAACACTTTATGAGCCCGTTAGACCCGACCCTTTGTCTTTTTACCTTTACATTTTGATTTACCAATTTTATATGTTAGCCCATGAAGGATTCTAACTTTTGTTTCATTAGTTTGTCAGCTTTGGACTCTATGAGGAACACTTTGGATCTCTTATCTGAAATGTTGCAAGCAGTCGACCCGAAAGACCGTAAGGTATAGTCAACCATTGCGGCTTCATAGAGGTATCAAAATGGTCGGATATGACGGGTTGGGTAACATATCAAGATGGGTGATTCTTTAATGCATGTCAAAATGGGCCAGCCCATCTTCATACACTTTAACAAAGCCTATATATCAGTTTTTATGGATTCAAATACACTTTGACCCGGCCCGTTTGGCCCATTTGCCCGATCGACTAATTTATAAGTAAATGAATCAAAATTAACGCGTTTTGAACTTTTCATTTATGTGTTCAGGCTATGAAAGATGAGGTTATCATTGATCTTTATGACCAATGCCGATTGAACCAGAAGAAGTTAGAACATACACTATCTTCGACAACGTACATTTCACCTTAATCTTAACAAAATCAAACTAGTGTTGTTTATGAAACAAATTGAAAAGTTTTCATGTTTATGGCAGTGATGAGGACATTCTTCGTCTAGGGATTCAGTTTAACGATACCCTGCAATATATCATCGAGAAACATGATGCTATTGCCTCTGGTTCTCCGATCCCAGTTAAACCACCGAGTTTGTTGACTCATCAGCCTCGGGGCAAACAGATCGATAGTAAAGGAGTCAACCCGGAATCAAGTGTTGCAGCTTTGGCAAGAATAAGCAATGAAATAGTGGAAGAGCCAGACAATCAAGCTAGTAGGTTAGTTCTTTAACTTTAACTTATTATTAGAGGTGACCAGATTCCGGGCCGGGCCAAGCCGGAGGTCGGGTTGAGTAGACTGAAAACGGGTTTGGGTTGAAAGAGAAGTAAGAAGTTGGTATCCGGGTTCAGGGTTAAGAAGTCGGTATCCATCCAGTAATTAAACTTTGCTTCTTTTTACATATTTGCAGGCGTAACGAAATGCAAACTGGCAAGGTGGTTATGGCTCCCGAAAGTGAGAAAAAGCCCGTAACGGATCCTTCATTGGTTATGGCTCTAGTTCCATCAGACCCGCTACCAGCGGCCAATAAGAACACTATAGAAGGAGACTTGATTGACCTTTTTAGCCTTCCATTGACTCCAACGACACCTTCCACATCAAACCCGTATAACCAAACACCAACCGGTCCAACCATTATGGAAAACCAACCACCGGTTCAACAAATGAACAGCTACGCGGTGCCATGGGCCCAGACTCGACCACAACTAGAATACGAACCGCAGCCACCGGTTCAAACCATCGAACAACAACCCAACTACATTCCACCACCATGGGCACCAACTCCTGGCTATTATTGTAACCCGTACGCTACTGGTTATTCAACCTCGTCGTATTATAACAACGGTTCTTCAACTGGTGCGGGTTTGAACCCGTATATTCCTTCTTATAGACTGTTTGAAGATCTTAACGTTCTTGGTAATGTGAGAACAGGCGACACACCAGGGACTTCTGGGCCGTGTATGCTAGGTGGCCGGAAGTGAAAGGGCCGAAATCTTATGAGTTAGTTTGGTATGTTTCGAAGAATAAGATTCAGTTTAGCATTGGTTGATTTTCAATAATCAGAACTAAATCAACTGTAATAAAACAAGTTGTATAAAACACTGTATCAGGATTAATATTGTTGTTTGAAGGGTGTAAAATTCTGATATTATTATTGTTGAAAAATGGGTTTCATGTAGAACTCAGGCCTCGAATTCGGGCTACTACCTGTCAATGTATCAAACAAGGGTCCTGAAGTTGAGACTGAATGTCGGCGGGTTTATAATGAAGAAAAGAAAACCAAGAATGGGTATTTTTGATGGGTTGGATAACGAATCAAATGGGTTTGGTTCAAAACAGCAACCTCTATACGTACGGGTCAGTTTGGGATTGCGCGAAAGCTCAATATAATTTAACGGGTCAGATGGGTTTAGCTCACCATCAATACATGATGGACCGGTTCATGTTTGAGTCCATATGTAATCGACTCTGATGAACTGACTTGGAGACTAGTGGCACATAGCGATTACTGAACCAAGTATGCTTTATGATTAATAGATTGGGTTGTAACTGCGAATAATCTTATAAAGCATGATGAATACGCGACTTCATGTGTTACTCTTTTTGTACGCTTTGTATTCAGTCATGCGGATCAGTGTCAACGAGCTTTAAATATAAAATGTGAGCATACCTGTGGGTCGGGCCGAGTCCAGAGTTTAACTTGGAACATTTAGCGATCCACGGAAACTTTAAAGACGTACCAAAATATGATAACAGAAGTACATGATTTGTTAGAATATAAACAAACTTAAAAACACCAGCTTAATCACAACTTCACAAGAAATTTCAATTATATATAATTGCAAAGATTTACAAATTTGAGAATGCAAGACTTTAAAAAAGCATAAAAACACACTAAACCAATAAAAATGAAATATTTACAACGTTTTATACCTATGTATCATCAAATTATTTGCTGAAAGCCTCCACCAATCATACTTTAGTTTTTCCGGCTCACGAATAGCCAGGAGAGGCTTAAACGAATGTGTTTTATCTTTCAACAACTCCCCGTGAAAACGGGCCTGGATTTCGGGCCAGAATGTAGGCGAGTTTGTTTATCTTGGTGGTGAGATTTCATCAGCATAGATGGAAACACAGGCATCAGCGGAACCGGCCGCTAGTAATATTTGGTACGGGTGGAACGCTAGACAGCTAACGGGCCCTATTTTTTGGGCCATAAATGTTGGTGAGTAGCGAATGGTGCCCAGTTGTTCACCTTCAAGATTGAAGACTTTGATGAGTTGTTTGGCTGAGCCACTGGCTATAAGTGGTGCGTGCCGATGAATGGCTAATGCGGTTAATGAGCCACGGTGTGCGTCGATGGTTAAGTAGGCGTCGCTTTGGTTTCTGATATCGAGAAACTGAATGTCTCCTGCTTGAGATGCACTCACAATCTGTAGAAAAAGATTAAGTGGGAGTTAATTAGATTATAAAAAAAAAAAGATATTATAAAGTTGTTTTGTTTTCTTTACCTTTGCGGGATCAAGTCCCGGTTGAAAGCCGATTCCGACAACTCGTCCTACACCACCGCTTCTGTCTACCCCCAAAGTGTGTGGCCGGGTAACACAAACAAGCCTGAATTTTGCAAGATGACAACACAGAAATTTAGCAAAATAATTGCATGAACAAAAAAACATGTTATTAAACCATAAATTATCATATGATATGAAAATAATTAAATCATTACCCATCAGGCGTTCTGACATCATACAATCTGACAGAACCATCGACAAATCCAGCTGCAAATTGACCCCCGTGAACTTGAGAAGCCGCCTAAAATCAGCAAATAAAATATTACAAAAATAACCATGACAAGTAGGGCTGCAAACGAACCAAACGTTCAGAGAACAGTTCGTTAACCGTTCAGCGAAAAGTTTGTTTATGTTCGTTTGTTCATTAAACAAACGAACGCGAACAAGGAACTGCGTTCCTTTAGTTAAATGAATGAACATGAACAGAGGCCACGTTCATTCATTAATGTTCGTGAACGTTCGGTGACGTGTTCGTTTTTGTTCAATAGTTCATTAGTGGTTTTCGTTTTTATATTTTATTTAAATACTTCAAAATTCCAACAAATAATATATCTAATAAGTGTCGGTGTATTATTCTGATTATGAACGCTTCGTTAGTTTCCATACGTTCGTCGCCTAAAATTAGCAAATGAACACGTTCATTTCCTTAACAAACGAACACCAACATAAAATCTCGTTTGGTAAGTGTTCATGAACAGTTCGTGAACACGTATATTTCTTAACAAACGAACACGAACAAGGTCTTGTTCCTGTTCGTTTGGTTCGTTTGCAGCCCTCATGACAAGATTATCAATTTTGAAAGTAGATAAAATTTAGCCTACCAATGCTGAAATGCTGCAGTCTGATGCTAGAGGAATAGAACTTAGAAGTTCTTCTTTATCGAGGTCCCATACCATGGTTGATGAAATTTCACCCGAAGCATACTGCAAGCACAAAACGTGCAGGTTATATATCAAATTTAAAAAACCAATTATATTCAAATAATAATCTTTTTTAATATATAGATTTACCATATAACCAGACTGCTGCTGCCAATCAACAACAGCACTAACACTCCTGGCACCAGGTCTATGCCCATGAATAGAAGAAAACGCAGTTACGAGTTTTTGTTTGCCTCTAGAAATGTAATCTTTCCATATTCGCACATTTCCGTCACCTGCAAATAATTAAGGCAACAAAGATCAAGTAAAACGTTTAAAAAATGAAGAGTAAATTACAAGTTTTGTCCTTTATGCTTGGTTTTAAAAAGCGCGCCTTAAGCGCGCTTAAGCGTGAAGCGCGAAGCGCATCTAGGCGCAGGCTGGATCGCCTTGTGTGACATAAGGCGCACCATGTACAAAAAGCGCAGCTGAGGCGCGATATTTAGGGGAAAATCGACATAAGGCGCAGGCTGAGGCGCACGATTTTTGTACATGTGGGTTGTTTCTATGCTTTGCACAGCCTTTTTTTTAAACCAATACAAAAAAAAATGAAGGTTAAATGCAAAAACTGGCCCACGCGTGCCTGGGGTTTTCGGAGCTGCATTCGTGTCCGCAGGACGTGCGGGCATGCACGAGTTCAATTAAATTTCAACTCAGAAACTCATTTTTTGCACCCCCCCTGCGCGCGGGTAGGACTTGTGGTAAAACATGTCGTAAAGCTACAATGGAGTAGTAAAGACTTTACCTTATAAACAACCACTCACTTTGTCCCCACACCGATGTGGGACAAAGTATTTACCACCTTTTGAGACTTTCATTCACACACCCAACATGTAAGTCCTTTGCTACTAACTATGTGTACATTTATGTTTTTTTTCATTTTAAAACATATATAAAGCTTAATTATAGCTAAATCATAGGTATTGGAGGCTACACACTTATGGGATATATAAAAAATAAATTTTATAATCACTTTGCGCTTCGCGTACGAAAAGCTCACCGCTTTTGCGCTTCGCTTTAAAAAAAGCTTTTTTAGACCTCATCGCTTTTGTGCGCTTCCCGCTTTTTTAAACCAAGCCTTTATGTATGTCCCAAATTGCAGGCGCTGTCCTTTGTCTTTAAAATTGATGAGTTTTGTCCTTAATGTTTGCAAATCTTGCACGTTATGTCCTTTAGGCCTAACCCAGTTAGATTTTTTGGTTAAAACTGATCGTGTGCAAGGCACATGAGGACATTTTTGTAATTTCGTTTTTTTAGGGAAATTTATGTAATTAAGTTAAAATAAACACCACACCATCTTCAAAAGGTGCAGACCCACCACTTGCCATCACCTGCCGCCACCACCTCCCACCCTCACTTGCCGCCGACCACCACCACCTCCCATCCTCACCTGCCGCTGACCACCCACTATCTCCACCATCGCCAGACCCACAATCACCACTCCACCGTCTCCAACATCACCATCAAGATCCACCCCTTCGATCCACCATCACCAAAAACAAAAACATTCATCAATTACTAAAAACCGGCTAAAACAAATGCCTCACACCTCTCACCCATTTCTTTACCTACCGCCATTCTTCACCAACCATTAGCACACAAATATGAATATCAAACAGTAAAACACTATAAAGTAGAAAATCAAAATATTTACTTTTCATTCTTTTTCTTACTAAATTGCAACGAATCTGGGCATCTGTGAAGAAATTTGTAGAATTTGTTGAAGATTTGGGAGGTAGTTGTGGTGTGGGTTTCAACTTTCAACCAAAAACTTCAACGGGTCTACTAGTGTTGATTCTGTTTCAACCAAAAACTTCAAATTCCGGTTTATGGTGGTGATGTTCGTTGATGGCGGAGGCTAGATCTGACTCGATCCGACTGGATTTCAATGGCAGATCTGACTCGATTTCAACTGGCAGATTTGTGGCGGTAGTGATTGTGGCGGTGGTGGGGAGTGGTGACAGCGGCTGTGGAGGTGATGGCAGCGGTGGTGGTGGGGAGTGGTGACAGCGGCTGTGAAGGGCCAAAGTCGGCCCTCTTCTCCGATCTTCTCTCTTCATACCTTGCCGGAACCCTAACTCGTTACCGCCGCCGTCACCCTTCCACTATGACACCACTCTGAAGTCTGACCATAACCATCGTCATCATCTCCGGCGTCCACACCCAGTCACCCACCACCGTCACCCTCTCTCTCTCTTCGTTTACTCTCTCTCTCTCTCTCTCGATTTTCTCTCTCTATCTCCAGGCTTCTATCTCTCTCTATCTTTCTCTTTTAAAAGAGAAAATTCCAAGTTTTTCCTTTATTTTAAAATGTTTTTTTAATAATGAGATAAAAAGACGAATGTACCCTTCACTTAACCAGTAAAATTAATAGAGTTAGGCCTAAAGGACATAACGTGCAAGATTTGCAAACATTAAGGACAAAACTCATCAATTTTAAAGACAAAGGACAGCGCCTGCAATTTGGGACATACATAAAGGACAAAACTTGTAATTTACTCAAAAATGAAATTATATGAGTTGCGTGAATTTAGAGATTGAAAACTTACTTGAGGCTACAAGCAGCAAGCTTTCATCAAGCTCGTTCACTAAGCATAGTTTTGATATCCCTTTATTCGGATATTCATGATTGTTAAAACTATTTAGTAACGTTGCCTCCTCGTAATTCCATATCCTATAGAGAAATAAAATTAAAGAATAACGAAGATTATTAAAAGAAAAGTGAATAAACAAAGATTAAGCCAAAATTACCTGATACATTCACCCTCCTCAGCAGCAACCACTACTGGCGAAAAAGGTTGCAGCAAGGCAGTTTTAGCACCAGTTTCGAATTTTGTATCCCATCGAGCAATTGGATTATGAAGATTGCTACCAGCTGAAAACATAGGCGGTACACCAATTAACGTTAAGTCAACTAAAGAATAAAGATGGTCAAACTTATAACCTATATCACTATATGTTAAAGAAAGAAAGTAAGAAACTCACAAGCACGTTGGCATTTTGTGATGTGGTTTAGAGCAAGATTTTCCCTTTCTTCACGTTTAATTGCAATTTCATCAGCACCATCAGTTGCTGTAAGAAGTGGTTTCGAAAAATGACTGCAGCTCCAGTTGTAGATTGTTGACTGCGGAAGAAAACTGCGGTCTGATGATGATCCAGAAACCCCGGGTGAGCCCAAAAGTGGGTCAGCTAGCCCTCCTGAGTCCATTAAATGTGGTCTGAATTCAAGAGAACAGACCCTTCGCATTCCGGTTAAGTAACTTGGTTTTGGAGGGCTCACAGGAGGTGTTCTAAAAGTTAACGGTAAATGACCTGTTCACAGCACAAAAAGAAAAACAAGATTTAATTAAAAAACAATTATTTTAAAATGTAGACTTCAAGTTGCAACAATTAGAAGTTAGTGCCTGGATAACCAACCGAACTCCGAAATAGACTCATTCAAGCGTCATTGAACCCGGCTTGTCGAACCCTAACTAGAAACTCTAAACCTTAAACCCTAAAGCTAAACCGTACGACGAAAAGGTAAGCTAAACCATAAAATCTAAACTATAAACCCTAAAGGCTGAAACCTAAAGCTAAACCCTAAATCCTAATGATAAACCCTAATATAGAACCCTAAAAGCAAAACCATAATATAAACCCCTAAAAGCAAAACCCTAAAAACTAAAAGCTAAGTCCTAACCCTAAAAGCTAAACCCCAAAAATATATATTATAGGGTTCGACAAGCTGGTTCCAATGCCGTTGGAATGAGTCCAATCTGAGTTCGTTTGAGTCGGTTCCCCACTTTTTTAGTGTTCCCCATCGAACCTCCCAATACATATGTGTGTGTATGAGATTATTCTGTTTTGGATAACTAATTTCATACACGTTGCAACAAAACTCATTTTGAATATTTAGTAATAAGATACCTCCATTCATGTCAAACCATGATGATGAACGAGCTAATCCAGCAAGACTATTGGCAGTACCCGAGGATTCTCCCGCTCGTACACCGGTAGTGGTGGCGGTTTTAGCAGACTTAGTCACCACTTGTTCAATCCCAATAATAGAAAGAACCCGTCGACCCAAACCCGAAATCCGTGGTGACGCGTCCTTCGCTAACGTACACATGGCGGATACACATTGTGAATACAACCCGTTGTCTAACTGTCTAGGTTTTGCATGATTAACCACCCCGTTTGTAACGCAATCGTTTAGCATCCCAGGGTCGGAGTTGTGCGATGAGTCATCAGAGAGCGGTGACCCGTGCATTATACTGGATGTAGCAAGCGGGCTGCTGGAAGAAACAGAAACCCGCCCGTCTCTTGTAGCTGATTGGTTGTCACCACCGACCCGTGACAACGGGCCGATTTTAGAGTACTGATTAGGAGTGCTGTAACCGCTAACTGAATTCCTTACAGTAAACGAAGGTAAAGAACTCAGCACGGAGTTAGGTTGCGGTTTCCAATATGCGGCAGCAATAGATTTCAGGTGTCGGTTGTGTCCAAATGCAAATCGTGCAAGAGCTACTGCCAGCTCAGCTCTAACTAAAGGGCTCCCGTCTGAAACAACGTTTAAAAGACTTTTAACGATACTAAATTCTGCCACAGCTTTTTCATCATCATCACGTTCATCATCTCCAACATCCCTAGATGAGTCGAATCCAACGTCAAGTAAAGTGCCCAACGCAAATACAGCAGAAGCCCTAACCTGAAAACAAAGGTTTTTAGTTTTAACACAAACTTAACGAAATTATCTTAAAGAGTGAAATGTCATTTTGGTCCCTGAGGTTTGGCCACTTTTGTGACTTTCGTCCAAAGGTTTGTTTTTTCAGCATCTGGATCCAAAAGGTTTGAAATCTTGACTTGTTCATCCGTCTTGTTAACTCCATCCATTTTTCTCCGTTAAGTCAAAGGTATTTCCATTTTTTGCTAACCTTACAGGGCAATTTGGTCTTTTACACTTTATGTAAAAAGCCCGAATACCCTGAAAAAGATCGAATTGCCCTTTAAGTTAACAAAAAAGAAGGAAATACCCCTAATTTAACGGAGAAAATGGATGGATTTAACGAGCCGGATGAAAATAACAAGATTTTAAACCCTTTGGATCCAAATGCGAAAAAACAAACCTTTGGACGAAAGTCGCAAAACTGGCCAAACCTCAGGGACCAAAATGGCATTTTACTCCCCTAAAATATAATGATTAGTGAACCTCAGGTTGGGGCTCTGATAGTAGAAGTGAAAATACTGTAGGAGCATTAGCCTGCAAGCCGATAATTTGTGCTTCGGTGAAATCTTCCCATAGTTTACCCAAACAAAGACATAACCACTGTAGAAAAAGTGGTTCGGTTTGGGTGTCGTTGGGGGGGGAGCCACCTTTAAGATGTTTTAAACAGACGTGAATTAGGTCAGCTTCTATACAAGCTTCTTGACCCTTTCTGTGACCATCGACAATGACGGTTAACACAAACGCAGCCATAGCGCGTTGTTCAGGGTATGCTTCCACACTGTCTAGAAACCTGATGAAATATGTGTGGCCCCCATCCTTGACCAGATCCACTTGGCAAGACTGTCAACACAAAAAAGTGACTTTAGAGTTTAGTGAAGTCAACAGACTCAACACTATCATGCTTCTACCGGTCAACGAAAATGAAGAGGTTAAGGGTATGACATACTTTATCAAGCGCTAGGATCTTTGTCCAGATGAACACAAGAATTTGTCGAAGTTCAGGTGTAGTTGTCTGCAACAGCTTCAAAACGTATGGAAAAATTCCAACTGACAAAGCCTGCCAGAAAATAAGTTATCAGTTTAAGACGATCCAACATGAAAACCAAGAGTAAAATGCCATTTTCTTCCCTGAGGATTGGCCAGTTTTGCAACTTCCGTTCAAAGGTTTGTTTTTCCGCATCTGGATCCAAAAGGTCTGAAATCTTGCCATTTTCATCTGGCTCGTTATCTTCATCCATTTTTCTCCGTTAATGCAGGGGTATTTTCGTCTTTTATGTTAACTTAAAGGGCAATTCGGTCTTTTTCACTTTGTGTACAAGCATTTAGCATAATGTACAAATATTCAAAAAGACAAA
>JARYGA010014664.1:0-10185 GCA_030545235.1 Helianthus tuberosus
TTGATTGACTCAAAAATATTCCATCAATTCTTTGTTTTACTTGTAAACCCAAGAAAAAGGTTAACTCACCCATCATACTCATTTCAAAGTGGCTGGTCATTAACTTTTGAAACTTTTTACAGTATTTCTCATTTGTTGATCCAAATATAATGTCATCAACATATATCTGGACCAACAAAGTATGACCTTTGTGTGTTTTGAGGAAAAGTGTTGTGTCAATAGTACCTTTAGTAAACCTAGAATTGAGTAAGAAGTTTGATAGTGTTTCATACCAGGCTCTAGGAGCTTGCTTCAAACCATATAAGGCTTTGTTTAATCTGTAAACATGATTTTGAAATTTTGGATCAACAAAGCCTTCTGGTTGCTGCACATAAACTTCTTCCTCAATTTTACCATTTAGGAAAGCTGATTTTACATCCATTTGATAAACTTTGAAATCTTTGGATGCAACATAAGCAAGAAAAATTCTTACAACTTCTAATCTAGCTACTGGTGCAAAAGTTTCATCATAATCAATACCTTCTTGTTGACAATAACCTTTGACCACTAACCTTGCTTTGTTCCTGGTGATTATGCCGTTTTCATCAGATTTATTCATGAATACCCATTTTGAGCCTATGACAGATTTGCCTTTTGGCTTGGGTACCAGATCCCATACTTTGCTCCTTTTAAACTGATCAAGCCCTTCTTGCATAGCTTGAATCCAGTCTGAGTCATTTAGAGCTTCTTTGACAGATTTGGGTTCTATCTTGCTTAAGAACGCAACAAATGCACACTCATGTGCAGTTGCAGATCTTGTTCTCACACCATCTGCTGGGTTGCCAATGATGTCAGAATGAACATGTCCTTTGATCCATCTTAACTTTTGTGAAAAGTTGTTGGTTCTGATGGATTTGAAGTTTCCCCCTGAACAGGTGCCTCAGTTGTGTGTAAAGTATTAGAATTCTGAGTTTCTGATGTACTACACACTTGTTCTGCAGGGTTAGTACATGAAGAATCTATTGATTTGTTTTTGAAAGAATTATCATGTTCTAAGAAATCTCCAGTTATCATTTCAAAGAGATGTTCATAATTTTCCTGTTTGTCAGAAAAATTTATTTCTTTCATGTATTCATCAGAAACCTCTGTTTCTGATGAGTCATCAAATGAAACATACAGACTTTCTCTGATTGTCCTTGTGTCTAGAATAAAAGTTCTATATGCTTTTGAGGACAAAGAATAACCAAGAAAAATACCTTTTTCTGCTTTTCTGTCAAATTTTTCAAGGCTTTCAAAATCATTGAAAACAAAACATCTACAACCAAATTTATGCAAAAATTTTACACTTGGAATCCTTCCATTGATAATGTTGTAGGGTGTTTTGTTATGCCTTTTGTTGATTATGATTCTGTTTTGGGTAAAACAAGCATTTGCTATAGCTTCTACCCAAAAATGAGTGGGCAATTTTGTCACACCCCTTTCTGCGGCGGAAGCACGAGGTGTGATCATGAAAGGTTCTCATTGCATACGAAGAGTAAACATACTACATGCTCAAAAATAACTTCGAATATTACATTACCAAAAACATATGTCAAGTGTTTACAACACTAGATAACATATTGACTTAAAAGTCACGACTTTATTTAAAGATAAACAAAGCGACATCCACGAGCATAAGCAAGACCGCGCGCACATCCATCCAAGTTACCTGAAATACATGTGAGTTTTTGGAAAAACGTCAACATAATGTTGGTGTGAATTCATGCAGTTTTGTATTTCACGTTTGTATACTTTGTATAAAAACATAGTTGTGAATAAATCAAGTTTTTCTTGAGTACTCCACGTACTTCAAGTTATATATCAATCTTCTTGAGTACCCCACGTACTTCTAGTTATATATCAATCTTCTTGAGTACCCCACGTACTTCAAGTTATATATCAATTTTCTTGAGTACCCCACGTACTTCAAGTTATATATCAATTTTCAGTATGGTATGAATTTTATATAAATACCGTATTTCTGTAAATATCAGATTGTTAATGGGTTGCAAAGCCATTAACATGTGGCACGACATAGGAAGTCACCAAACCTAAGGCATTTAATTGGTATATTCTGAGACACAAAAGCACTACTTGATTCTCGCCCTCACCGAGAGTGTGGCTGCCAGGCACCCGTTAGATCTAACCTTTTGTTCTGCGGTCTAAGTATGTACACGATTAATGGTGCTTCTGTACCCTATTCGTGACACTATTTCTCATAACGCATCCTACTTGGTTCTCGTTCTCACCAAACGCGTTTCTTTTTATCATTTCTCATAACGCATCCAACTTGGTTCTCGTCCTCACCAAGCGCGTTTCTTTTTATCATTTCTCATAACGCATCCAACTTGGTTCTCGTCCTCACCAAGTGCGATTCTTATTATCTTATATTTTGTCACACTTGGTTCTCGTTCTCACCAAGTGTACTTCTTGTATTTATATCATACCAAGTATAAATATTGTACTTTTGTACATGTATTTCACCCCCGAAGTTATAAAAACTGAAAACAGTTAAAAGAAAAGGGGGAGCATGAACTCACAACTTTACGTTCCTTGCGTCGTAAACTTCACCAGATTTTCTTAATTAACGTCGTAACCTAAACGCGTTTTCTTAACGTTAGTCACTAGACTTGCGTCGCACAAGTACAGTCACTCTCTTTTGTATATATTCTTGTGTTAAAAATATTCTATATTTTTAACTACGTATCTTACTTATATTATTTTCTCTAAAATTAATATAAGTATCTCGTGTTTTGCACTTTGCACCCGAATTATGTATCTTGTATGTTGTATGTGTATTTTCATGTTTATACTCCTCATGAGTATTTAGTGTATTTTTAGGTCTTAATACACTAGCACGTATAACACATACTATATACACTTAGCACAAAAGTTGGTGATCAAATAGTATATATTTTTCTCTCAAAAATATACATACTTATATCCATTTTTATTCTTGAAGAAATCCTCATTTCTTATCACCAAAAATTAGGGAAACCTTGGTAATACTCTTAAATACATTTTTAGGGAATAAGTTTATCAAAAACTTATATTTTTCTAAGTGTCAAAATTTATGAAAATTTTGACAGAGTTTCCCCTAAAAATGGACGTTTCCCATGTTTTCAAAACATGTGTTTATTTTCTTATAAATCGTCATCGATCATCAACAACAATTATCAACAATAATCATCAACAATAGTCACTAGTTTCTCCATTTCATGAACTTGAATATTTACAAAAATGTGTAGTAACTTACTAGCACATTTAGTAAGTCTTATCATCTTTAAAAATAATTTTAGTTTCTTAAAAACTTTATTTTTAAAAAATATGAAGTTTCACAACTTCTAGTCGAGATTCGCAAAAATATTTCTTTGTTAAATTTTTCTTGTGACACAAGTGTCTACACACTTGTTTATGTACTAAAATGCTTTTAGTTCGGATAAGATCCGGGTTTTAACAAAACTAATATTTTTGCTTGGTTCTTCCGAAAAACCACTTGTAGATCTTTAGATCTACATGTTTAGAGTCTTATTTTACAAGAAAATTTACTTTTACACAAGTTCATGTCTTATGAATGGATGGATCCATCATCTTTTAACTTTATAACTTTTACATCCTACTAGTTCATGCTTTCTAACATGGATTAGTATGTCTAGTTGATGATCCATCTTGTTTTTACTAACAACAACATCAAATAATAATAATCATACAAGATTCACATGATTTACACACATATCTATTCTTTATCCAACTAGTTTATCTTTCTTTCAAGACTTTTAGTTATTTTCTTGTGTGTTCTTGCTTTTTAACCAATAAATCATCTATTAACCATCATAAACAAGATCAAGAAGGTATTTTAGAACACTTACTACTAGCACAAGGCTAGGGAAGTTCAAGAGGACAAATGAAGTGGATAAAAGCAAATGAAGAAGGTCCTTCAAGATCCGCTTGCACTGAGCTTCGTTAATGACCTTCTTACACCTCAATATCACCTTAGAATGGATGTGTATGGATCGAAAATGGTGGTGGCTTGAGGGGCTTGTTTGGCCGTAGCCTATGTGAGGGAGAGAGGAGAGTATGGTGGTGATTTGTGAAGATGAAGATAATGTGATCTTATAACCAACAAGCTCTAATACCCTTTGGTCCATGTGTTTCAATTAGTACCAACAAAATCTTACATAAATCCAAGAAGGATTATGGAAGGATTTAAGAAGATATTGAAAATCTTGAGTGGGGCCACCTTATGTGAGCCGTGAATGGTGAATGGGGGGGGGGGGTAAATTGTAATTTTGATGGTAAAGTGGGTAATTAGTGGAAGGTTTAATGTAAAAGTCTAGTATTTTAGTGTATCATGCACTATGTAGTATGTTTAAGTGTTCGGGAGCCAATACTAGCTCAGAAAAATAAAAACAATGCTTCTTGCAATATTTTAGTGTTCCGGGTAATCTCCGGTTGTTCGGTTACATACCGAGTCGTTAAAGTGCTAAATTACACTTTTTAGTGTCTTTTAAGTACCCTTCTTGTACCCTTTCAATTCCCAACACTTAGGGAAATATTCTGGATAATAAAACGACATTTCTGCATAATATTTATATGTCTTAATGCTGATTTGTTGCTGAATTATATAGATTCTGCACTTAAAGTGCGTTTCGGGTGCTTTTTAGTGCTTATTTTTGCTTTCGTATTGCATATATATTAACCCTTGTATGTACTCTTGGGTTTTAATGCATTCTTGTTGTCGGACCTACACCCAGGCTCCAATTTTATTGTCTGACTGCTTTCTGCAGTTCCGTTGACACAGTGTGTTTTACCGATGAGTTTACTATTATTCTGACGCAACGCTCTCGTTTATGCATAAAGCAATATTTTGTAGTATACAACATGCATGAATTCACTTGTTTAATCATGTGTTCAGACATTGCTGACCATTAAACTCATAATTGCAGTCATTAAGCAATAATTAATGTGTACGGAAATTACCGGTTTGGGCCAGTTGTCACAGTCTCCCCCCGTTAAAAGAATTTCATCCCGAAATTCAGACTGAACTCACTCTCGCTGGAGTCTTCTTGAATAGGTGGGGATACTTTTTCTTGAACTGGTCCTCACGTTCCCATGTGTACTCGGGTCCGTGCTTAGAGCTCCAACGTACTTTGACAAGCTTCACACTGCTCCTCCTGGTCTTGTTGACTTTCCAGTCAGTAACCTCAACGGGTTGCTCTGTAAATCGGAGGGCTTCATCAATATGCACTTCATCCATCGGGATGATCACGTTTTCTTGTGTTGGACTCTTCTTCAGGTTGGATACATGAAACGTATCATGTACTCCATTAAGTTCTTCCGGTAACTCCAACTTGTATGCCACGGTACCAATTCTCTTCAAAATTCTGAATGGTCCGATGTATCGTGGATTCAGCTTTCCACGCTTTCCAAACCTGACTACGCCCTTCCATGGTGAGACTTTTAACAACACTTTGTCTCCCACCTTGAAATCTACCGATTTTCTATTTGGATCAGCGTAGCTCTTTTGTCGCTCTCGAGCCGCCTTAATGCGCTCTCGGATCTGCGCAATCTTGTCGGTCGTCTCTTGTACAAGTTCAGGACCAACCATATGTTTATCTCCGGCATCTGCCCAACATAAGGGCGATCGGCATTTGCGGCCATACAGAGCTTCGAACGGCGCGGCTTTTATGCTCGTATGATAACTGTTATTGTAGGAAAACTCAACTAAAGGTAGATGAGTATCCCAGCTGCCGCCTAGATCCATGACACATGCGCGAAGCATATCTTCTAACGTTTATATAGTCCGTTCGCTCTGGCCGTCTGTTTGCGGATGGAATGCCGTGCTCAGATCTAACTGAGATCCAAAGGCTTCCTGAAATGATTGCCAGATTCTTGAGACAAAGCGTCCATCTCTGTCTGAAATGATTGAGATTGGCACTCCATGACGTGCCACAATTTCTCTTAAGTATATCTCTGCAAGCTTTCCAGTGCTATCCTTTTCTCGGATTGGTAGGAACTGCGCAGACTTCGTCAATCGATCAACGATTACCCATATCATATCGTGCCCTCTCGGGGTCCTGGGTAATTTCGTTATGAAGTCCATCGAGATTTGTTCCCACTTCCACACGGGAATCTCTGGTTGTTGTAGTAGGCCGGACGGTTTCTGATATTCTGCCTTAACCTTGGCACAGGTTAGGCATTTTCCAACATAAACAGCAACGTCGCTTTTGAGTCTCGGCCACCAATAGTACTCCTTCAAGTCTTGATACATTTTGTCCGATCCTGGGTGGATCGAATATCTCGATTTGTGGGCTTCATTAAGGATGACTTCTCGTATGCCACCATAGAGTGGAACCCAAATACGCTTCTTAAAGTATAAGGCTCCCTCTTCGTTTGGCACCATGTATTTCAACATACCCCGTAGGTATTCAGCTTTACGGTTCTCTTCTTTAAGAGCTTCTTGTTGTGCATCTCGAATGCGTGCTGTGAGGTTCGTTCGAATCGTCATTTCCAGTGCTCGAACCCTTAGGGTCTTAACCCTTTCTTTTCGGCTCAACGCGTCCGCTACAACGTTCGCCTTTCCAGGATGGTACTTAATCTCACAGTCATAATCATTCAGCAGCTCGACCCAACGTCGCTGGCGCATATTCAATTCCTTCTGATCAAATATGTGTTGCAAGCTTTTGTGATCTGTGAAGATTGTACATCGAGTACCATATAAATAATGTCGCCAAATCTTCAAGGCGAATACCACTGCACCCAGCTCCAGGTCGTGAGTGGTATAATTTCTCTCGTGAACCTTCAGTTGTCTTGAAGCATAAGCGATGACTTTTTGGAGTTGCATGAGCACGCAACCCAAGCCTTGTCGTGAGGCGTCGCAGTATACCACGAAGTCTTCAGTGCCTTCGGGTAATGATAGCATCGCATAGCTTGCTCTTAAGTAACTGGAAGGCTTCTTCTTGTTTGTGACCCCAGTCGTACTTCTTGTCTTTCTGAGTAAGGGTCGTTAGCGGTTGAGCTATTTTGGAGAAATTCTCGATGAATCGCTGATAATAGCCCGCTAAGCCCAAAAATTGTCGAACTTCAGTTGGGGTTTTGGGAGCTTCCCAATTCTTTATTGCTTCTATCTTGGACGGGTCAAGATGAATGCCCTTCTCATTCACTACGTGCCCAAGAAATTGTACTTCGCGAATCCAGAATTCGCACTTCGAGAATTTTGCATAAAGGTTCTCTTTCTTCTGTAGTTCCAAGATGGTTCTGAGATGTTGCTCGTGCTCTTCTTTCGTTCGCGAGTAAATCAGGATATCATCGATAAATACGATCACGAATTTATCGAGATATGGTTTGCAAACGCGGTTCATTAGATCCATAAAGACCGCTGGTGCATTCGTCAGCCCAAATGGCATCACAAGAAACTCGTAATGCCCATAGCGTGTTCTGAATGCAGTCTTTGGTACGCTCTCTTCTTGGATCCTTAACTGATGGTGTCCAGATCGAAGGTCGATCTTGGAATAATAGCTTGATCCTTGCAGTTGATCAAATAAGTCATCAATTCTCGGTAGCGGATACCGATTCTTGATAGTGAGCTTGTTCAGTTCCCTGTAATCGATACACATTCGCAGAGTTCCATCCTTCTTCTTCACGAACAATACTGGAGCTCCCCAAGGCGAGAAGCTTGGCCTTTTGAATCCTTTATCCAACAACTCCTGGAGTTGTGTAGATAATTCTTGCATTTTGGATGGTGCAAGTCGATAGGGTGCCTTGGCTACAGGAGCAGCTCCTGGAACCAAGTCTATACGGAATTCGACTTGTCGTTGCGGAGGTAGTCCTGGCAGATCTTCAGGAAACACATCAGGAAATTCCTTCACCACAGGAATGTCTTCGAGTTTCGGCTCCACAGCCTTCTTGTCTATAACGTGTGCTAGGAAAGCGACACATCCTTTCCTCAAGCACTTCTGTGCCTTCATACAACTGATGATTCGAAGAGGCGCGTCTCGTTTTTCTCCATGCACGATGAGAGTTTCAGCATTCGCTAAAGGGATGCGAATGATTTTCTCATGACAAATAACTTCAGCTTTGTTCTTGGACAACCAGTCCATTCCGACTACTACATCGAAGCTACCCAATTGAATAGGTATGAGGTCGATGCTAATCTCCGTTCACCAAGTTCTAGTGTGCAGCTTCTAACAACTTCGCCCGATTCAACAAGTTTACCATTGGCTAGCTCTATGGAATAAGGAATTTCTAATATACTAGATTCTATTCTAAGCATGCGTTTAAATTCCACAGACATGAAGCTATAATCGGCGCCAGTGTCAAATAATACGGATGCAAAGTGATTGTTAATGAGAAACGTACCGGTGACCACGTTAGGGTCCACGCGTGCGTCTCTTGCTCCAATCACAAATGCTCGAGCCGGAGCGTTGTTTCTCTCTGGGCACTTCTTCATGAAATGATCATTGCTTCCACACTTGAAGCATCCTTGGTTCTGCCCTTTCTCGTTACCATTCTTGTTACCAGCACCGTTTCCACTTCGGTTCTTTCCTTTTCCCCAACAGTCTTCTGTCTGATGACCCAATTTACCACATTTGTCGCACCTTGGAATGCGACAAGCCCCATCATGATGATACTTACATTTTTGGCATCTAGGCATGGAGCCTTGGTATGCTTTGGTTGCATGGGTTTTTGCCTCCTGAGTCGGGTTAGCGTCGCGCTTCTTGCTGAAACCCTTGTTGTTACGAGTTGCTTGGTTCAAACTTGTATGCTTTCTCTTTTTGTCACCGGACGACTCAGCATGTGTCTCGGTCTTTTCTGTTGGGTTCAGTGATAGCTTCTTCATACGGACACAATCTTCAGTAAGGCTGACAGCCAGAGTTACAGCCTCGGTGATTGTTTGTGGTTTGGCCGACGTCACCATGCCACGAAACTCTGAGGCCAGTCCCCAAATGTAGCGTTCCACACGCTTAAATTCAGGAGTCACCATGTAGGGAAGCACTCTTGACAGATCGTGGAACCTTCGAGTGTAACCATTGATGTCAGCACCTTCCATAGTCAAGTGCCAGAACTCTGTTTCCAGCCTTTGGAGTTCCGCACGAGAGCAGTACTTCTCTCTCATTCTTTCCTTCAATTCCTCCCAAGTTAGGCCATAAGCGACATCATTACCCAAAGTTTGGGCTTGCAGGTTCCACCAAGTAAGAGATTCATCGACGAATAACCCAGTAGCAAAAGTGACTTGCTGATCCGCGGTACACTTGCTCATGCGGATAGTAGCTTCAGTCTTCTCCGTCCAGCGCACAAATGCTACTGCACCTCCTGTGCCATCATAGTTCATCGGCTTGCAGTCGAGGAACTGCTTGAAAGTGCAGCCTGGAATTGATTCGACCAATTCACATGTGAGCAATCGAAGAAATAATGAAACAAGGACCGTTCATAAATTTCTCCATGCTTAGCAAATTGTCTTAAGATTACCTTGAGCTGCAATGCCTCCAGATGAATCTCCGTTCCCATTACGTCTAGCGTTGCTTGGGCCACCACTGTCTTGAGTTCGGTTCGCCTCGTACTGGGCGATAGCAGCGGAGATCCTTTCTTCCAGTAGAGCGTTCAGCTCTTCAGCAGTTCTCGGCAGTGGGGGAGGAGGAGGTTGATCATCATTGCGAGCATTCACAGCTTTCCTGGGTGCCATGTTCTGACAGAACATAACACAGCAGGGTTAGGCATTTGTTTGATATCGTCACACTAGACAGTAGTATTATATATATTCACAGGTATATATACCACATAAGTGACATCAAACAATTATTACTCTAGCAGAGTACTTAGTAGGCTTGCACTGAGGGAATCTATACGTGACAAGACTTGCTGTGGTTTTCTGTGCACTGAATTCCATAATTATGTATGCATCCATAATTACGTAACTCCTTGCACAGTCCGCACAGTTCGTTTCATCCTCATATTTCTTCCTTCAGATGGGCCATCGCTTTCAGGTAAAGTCACGTATACTTGTGACATTCTACTTCTAGTACATGCTAATTATCACACATAATTGCAAGTAATTTCTTAGTCAACGACAAGTGCTACTCAAGTGCACTCTAAGTCTCGTAGTGTCTTTTCTAGACTCATGTAGACAGTTTCAGGCAGTGGATGTCGCGGGACGTTTTATGCAATGAA
>JARYGA010014665.1:0-28823 GCA_030545235.1 Helianthus tuberosus
ACGTAAAGCTTGTACGTACTACTGTTCTCGGGTTAAGAAGAACACTTATGGTTACGAATAGTCTAGTGTATATGCAAACATGGGAAGCCCCCACTAATAGAACATACTATCGGCCTAGTAGAGCCACATGTTACGAAACAAACTTACTATTACGAACATACTTACTGTGAACTCGCTCAACTAGTTGTTGACTCTCTGTTACATGCCTTGCAGGTCGTTAGGTATACATGGAGCTTGCACTGGGAGGCGTGGTCGTTGTGGACAAGGAACGTGAATGCTTGATTTAAACATTATGACATTACATACTTTATTTATGATTGGGCTTTTACTCATACGCTTCCGCTAAACTTTGTTATTACACTTATGTTTTGAACACCTTTCATATGGATTGGTTTGGTTAAATTACATTTACTTCTACTTTTTACATTGTTCTATATGATTGGTGGCTTGATCCTGGTCAGTCACGCTCCCAAGCGGTGATACTCCGCGTGTGGATTTTGGGGGTGTGACAGATTGGTATCAGAGCCATTGGTTATAGAGAACTTGGTTTTAATATGGGGAAAACGTTTTTATTAAAACCAGACTATAACCAGTACAGTGCTCAACGATCCACAACGACGCTTCACTCCACGTGCAAGACTCAACATCCTAGGTAATAAGGTTTATGTTTATTGCCTACATGCTAGAATTACATAGAACCTTGCTCGTGGTATGCTTAGATTACATTGCCTACTATTCGTTATTGCTTGAGAACACTTGTGTGCTTACTCTCTTCTGTCATCGCACTATTCGCGAACCTCTCTCACTTATGTTACATTTGCTATGAAGATCATGGCTGGACGTATTAACTTGACTCAAGCCCAGTTGGCGGCTTTGATCACTGAACAAGTTACTGCAGCACTCGCAGCTGCCCAGGCAGGAGGTATAACCTGCCATCACCACTTACTCTAGGATCTTTAGATCCTACTCTCGTAACCCAACACTTGTGCTTAATCTTGTTTATTTTTACGCGCACAACCGGTCAGAACGCCCAACCACCTGTGTACACGTTCAAAACTTTCATGGACTGTCGTCCTAGTACTTTTAGTGGCACTGAAGGGGCCGTTGGACTCCTCCACTGGTTCGAGAAGCTCGAATCGGTCTTCGAAATGTGTGAATGCCCTGAGGTTCGTAGGGTGAAGTACGCCATTGGTACTCTCGAAGGCACTGCGCTAACTTGGTGGAACACGCAAGTTCAGATGCTGGGGCTGGCGGCTGCTAATGCCACCCCATGGAATGATTTTAAGGAACTGATCAAACGTGAATACTGTAGTCGTGATGACATCCACAAACTGGAAGCGGAGTTCTTTAGCCTGAAGATGACGGGGTCAGAGATAGAAGCCTACACGAAACGATCCAATGAACTGGCAGTGTTATGTCCAACTATGGTGGATCCTCCCATCAAGCGCATTGAGTTGTACCTCAAATTCTTAGTACCAGAGATTCAGAGTCATGTGACTTCTGCCAACCTTGCTACTATTCAAGATGTTACTCGTCTTGCTCATCGTCTCACAGACCAGGCAGTGGAACAGAACAAACTGCCTAAACGTATTGGTGCTACTGCTATTACTACTTCTGCTACTCCCAGTGACAACAAGCGAAAATGGGATGGAACCTCCAGCAAGAGTTCAACTTCGTTTCAATCCCAGGCACAGCAGCGAAAGACAGATAATTACCAGAGCCCCAGTCAGCAGTCTTCTGGTAGTCAAAGGCAGAGTGGATATCGAGGAAATCACCCAAAGTGCATTAGATGCAACAGACACCACAGTGGTCATAGTCAAGGGTTGTAACCTCGTCTTAGCTGGTCAGACATTCTCCATCAACCTCATTCCTATAGTCTTGGGTAGTTTCGACATCGTCATTGGGATGGATTGGTTATCCCAACAACAAGCATAGATCCTATGCAAAGGGAAGATTGCTCGTATTCCCCGTTCTGGTAAAGAACCTCTCGAAGTTCAAGGCGACAAGAGTGGTGTCGTGAGTGGCATCATTTCCTTCCTGAAAGCTCAGAAGTGTTTGCGAAAGGGCCACACTGTTATATTAGCACTCGTTACTGATACATCTACGGAAGAGAAGAAGTTAGAGGATATTCCAGTCGTACGCGACTTTCCTCAAGTGTTTCCTGAAGAGTTACCTGGGCTACCGCCTCATTGCCAGGTCGAAATTCAGATCGAGCTAGCTCCTGGAGCAGCACCTATAACTAGAGCACCTTATCGCTTAGCTCCAACCGAACTGGAAGAACTGTCTAAGCAATTGCAAGAACTTCTAGAAAAGGGTTTCATTCGTCCTAGTTCTTCGCCCTGGGGAGCTCCTGTATTATTTGTGAAGAAGAAAGACGGTACCTTCCGCATGTGCATAGATTACCGCGAACTGAACAAGGTGACCGTGAAGAATCGCTATCCTCTCCCACGCATTGGTGACTTATTCGACCAGTTGCAAGGGTCGAGCTATTACTCGAAGATTGACCTGAGGTCAGGTTACCATCAGCTGAGAGTCCGGGACGAGGACGTCTCCAAAACAGCATTCAGAACACGCTACGGCCACTACGAGTTTCTGGTCATGCCATTCGGGCTAACTAACGCGCCTGCGGTTTTCATGGATCTTATGAACAGGGTGTGCAAACCTTATCTTGACAAATTTGTTATTTTTTTCATCGATGACATCCTGATCTATTCGAAGAGTCAGGAGGAACACGAGCAGCATTTACGACTTATTTTGGAACTCCTTCGAGCAGAACAGCTGTACGCTAAGTTTTCAAAATGCGACTTCTGGCTTCGTGAAGTCCACTTCCTACGCCACGTGGTAAACAAGGATGGGATTTATGTTGATCCATCCAATGTAGATTCGATCAGGAACTGGCCTGCACCTCACACGCCAACCGAAATACGCCAATTCTTGGGTTTGGCGGGTTATTACAGACGGTTCATCAAAGACTTCTCAAAGATTGCGCAGCCGCTTACACTACTGACACAGAAAGGTGTTGCTTACCGTTGGGGTAATACACAGGAAACAGCGTTTTAGCACTTAAAGGATAGACTTTGTAGGGCACCTATCCTCTCATTGCCTGAAGGCACGGACGATTTTGTAGTCTACTGCGACGCATCTATTCAGGGTCTTGGATGCGTGTTGATGCAACGGGATAAAGTCATTGCTTATGATTCGCGCCAACTTAAGATTCACGAACAGAATTACAATACGCATGATTTAGAGTTGGGAGCTGTTGTTTTTGCGCTCAAGATATGGCGACATTACCTGTACGGTACCAAGTGCACCATCTACACCGATCACAGGAGTCTCGAGCATATCTTCAAGCAGAAAGAATTGAACATGCGACAACGTCGATGGTTCGAGTTACTGAACGATTACGAATGTGCTATAAAGTACCATCCGGGCAAAGCCAATGTGGTGGCTGACGCCCTCAGTCGAAAGAATACTACACCTAGGCGTGTACGAGCATTGCAACTCACTATTCAGTCTAGTCTTCCTTCTCAGATACGAGATGCTTAGGTCGAAGCATTGAAACCAGAAAATGTCAAGGCTGAAGCCTTACGCGGTTCAAGGCAGTGATTAGAACAGAAGGAAGACGGCGCCTACTATGTAACGGAGCGTATTTGGGTCCCACTATATGGCGGTTTACGAGAACTTATGATGGATGAAGCGCACAAGTCTCGCTACTCGGTACACCCAGGTTCGGATAAGATGTACCACGATCTTAAGACTACGTATTGGTGGCCAAGCATGAAAGCCCTCATCGTAACGTACGTCAGCAAATGTTTGACCTGTGCAAGGGTCAAAGTTGAATATCAGAAACCATCAGGCCTACTTCAGCAACCCAAGATACCGCAGTGGAAATGGGAGGAAATTTCCATGGATTTTGTTACTGGCCTGCCTAGATCCCAGTGTGGAAACGATACCATTTGGGTGATCATGGATCGACTCACAAAGTCTGCACACTTCCTGGCTATTAAGGAAACGGATAAGTTCTCCACTCTCGCAGACGTATATCTTAAGGAAGTTGTTTCAAGGCACGGGGTGCCAACTTCTATTATTTCGGGTCGGGATGCACGATTCACGTCAGAATTATGGCAAGCAATGCACAAATCGTTTGGCTCTCGACTAGACATGAGCACAGCATATCACCCTCAGACGGATGGACAGTCTGAGCGCACGATTCAAACCCTAGAAGACATGCTTCGGGCATGTGTTATCGATTTTGGCAACAGCTGGGAAAAGCATCTTCCTTTAGTGGAGTTTTCGTACAATAACAGTTACCATACCAGCATTCAAGCCGCTTCATTCGAGGCATTGTACGGACGTAAATGCCGGTCACCTCTCTGTTGGGCAGAGGTGGGGGATAGTCAAATCACAGGTCCAGAACTTGTAGTTGATGCTACTGAACGAATTGCACAGATACGACAACGCATGGCGGCAGCTCGCGACCGTCAAAAAAGTTACGTTGATAAGCGCAGGAAACCGCTCGAGTTCCAAGTTGGGGATCGAGTGCTACTCAAAGTCTCACCCTGAAAGGGTGTGGTTCGTTTTGGTAAACGGGGCAAACTCAATCCACGGTATGCTGGACCGTTCGAAATCATCGAGAAAATAGGCAAGGTGGCCAACAAACTGAACCTACCAGCTGAACTCGGTGCAGTTCACAATGTTTTCCACGTGTCGAATCTGAAGAAGTGTCTGTCAGTTGAGACCCTCATAGTTCCTTTGAAGGAACTCACTATCGACGAGCGGTTGCAGTTCGTCGAGGAACCAGTTGAAATCACGGACCGGGATGTTAAGGTCCTTAAGGAACCAGTTGACAATACATGCACATGAGTGGGCCAATGACATGTGGATCATACATTCTTTGGATTAAAAACATGAAACTGTTTAGTGGTTATAATAACATGAATTTTGTAGGGTAGACTTGTATGAACCTTGTGTAATTGCAATATGATTCTACGATCAGGGTATGGACTGTGGTGTTACACTATTTCTTGTTATGTCTTGCATGACGATATGTGTCTTACTAGTACGCTGCTTGTACACTCTGAATGTGAAACATGTGATTTATGTGCATAAAAATAACTGATTGTTTCTGGTAACCACGGTAGGGTTTGGTTGATCAACTTGGAACGGGTAACATAACTTAGCATACCGAGCAAACCAAGGTGAGTTCACACTCTTACTAAGGCATGGGATTCCCGAGGATAGGGAATGGGTTGAATGATGGAATTGAACAATTACTCGTACTTACACGGCTACTAGACTATCTACCATGGTCCTCGGGTTAAGCAGGACACTTACGTAAAACCTACGTAAACAAGTACTTACCACTGTCTTCCGGAGTCAGGAAGGACACTTACGTAAAACCTACGTAAACTCACACATGCAACTGTCTTCCGGACTCAGGAAGGACACTTACGTAAAACCTACGTAAACTCACACATGCAACTGTCTTCCGGAGTCAGGAAGGACACTTACGTAAAACCTACGTAAACCCCACGCGTACCACTGTCCTCGGGTAAAGAAGGACACTTACGTAAAACCTACGTAAAGCTTATACGTACTACTGTTCTCGGGTTAAGAAGAACACTTATGGTTACAAATAGTCTAGTGTATATGCAAACATGGGAAGCCCCCACTAATAGAACATACCATCGGCCTAGTAGAGCCACATGTTACGAAACAAACTTACTATTACGAACATACTTACTGTGAACTCGCTCAACTAGTTGTTGACTCTCTGTTACATGCCTTGCAGGTCGTTAGGTATACATGGAGCTTGCACTGGGAGGCGCGGTCGTTGATGACAAGGAACGTGAATGCTTGATTTAAACATTATGACATTACATACTTTATTTATGATTGGGCTTTTACTCATACGCTTCCGCTAAACTTTGTTATTACACTTATGTTTTGAACACCTTTCATATGGATTGGTTTGGTTAAATTACATTTACTTCTACTTTTTACATTGTTCTATATGATTGGTGGCTTGATCCTGGTCAGTCACGCTCCCAAGCGGTGATACTCCGCGTGTGGATTTTGGGGGTGTGACAGTGGTGCGCCACCTTTATAAGGGTCCTTGGCTAGACCCACCTTATCGGGTGGTTCTGGCTCATCTTCAATTAGGGGGTCGTCATTGCCGAATGGATATTTCATTGATCGCTCAAGATCAACACTTCTTTTGAATGCCCCTAATTGAAGAGGTAGATTGTTGTACTTCCGGTTTTTCAAAGCTTCGTGAGTTTTTACAAATGGTCGTCCCAACACTAGAGGAGCGTCATCAAGGATGACAAAGTCGGTGGGGATTACCAATTGATTTGTTTGAACCAATACACCCTCAACTATACCGATTGATTTTATTACTTTCCGATTGGATAGAAAAATGGGTATTTGAAGTGGAGAAAAATCACTAATACTTAATTTTTCGAAAATGTAGTTAGGCATTATGTTAACACAAAGATCTTTATCAATTGTGACATTACTAATAAATGAATTTTGAAAGAAACATGGAACCGGTGTAATGTTAATTTCAAATGGGTCTTCTTTTATTAGCGAAGTTTGATCATTAGTTAACTTAACACTTACCGTTTCGTCAATTTTAGTGTTAGTGTTTAACTCTTTTAAAACCTTAGCATGAGTGGGTACTAAACAATGATTTTCAAAAGAAGGTGACAAGAGATTAATTTCTTCAAAATTAGACTCTTCTTGAATTTTAACGTTGTCGGACTCACCTTTTTCGTTGTTTAACTCATGTGTAGGTTTTTCACTTATTTGTTCTTCCATTTTTACACATTCGGTTATCTCTTCCTTTTTTAATTCTTCTCTTGCGCGGGACTCCTCTTCCCTTGCGCGAGATCCTCTTATACATCGATCGATAACTCTTATGTGTTCTAATATCCTATCGGTCACTTCGGTTATAGAAAAAGAATCGGGATTTTCAAAGCTTGAATCCGGTTGTTCGATCCTTTGTTCCTCATAATACCCATATGAAGTAGATGGTTCACACCATTGTTCTTCATTGTAAGCATATGATGGATAAGGTTCGTAATTTTGTTCTTTATAATACTCATATGAGGTGGGTTGTTCACGCCATGGTTCCTCATAATAAGCATACGAAGGTGGTGGCTCATATCTTGGTTCCTCAAAGTATGAAGAGATTATCTTAGTTATTGTAGTAGGCCCCTCTTTTGAAGGTGACGTTACCCTCACCCCAGTAGTTTGAGTCAGCAAGGATACAATCCTAAAAGGGTGGATTATTGGAAGATAATGAATTAAGTTATTAATGCAGTATTGTGGTAGGCCCCGCTTTTGGAGGTGACATTACCCTCGGCTAAGTAGTCTGAGTCAGCAGGGATACAGTCCTAAATAGCCGGGTTATAGTATTAATAGTAGTTAACTTATGAGGGGGTCAAAGAGTTTGGACCCCCGCCATCCAATACCGTGAAGCATTGAAGGAGGTCCTACTAAATTTGACCCAGGTCCATTGCAGGACCTCTAAACGCTGAACAATGGTAAGACCTTTACCAAACCGTTCCCTTAACCCCCGACCAGGTAGCCAACATACCTCCATATAGACCGTGGAGATATGAATGGTGAAAATCTTTTATTTTATATAGACAGTAAAATAATGCCAAGACACCACGGACAAACGATAAGGAAAAATCACCTTCAACATAAGTAACTAGTTATTAAAGTCATTAATACAAAACCAAATAAAAAGTGCAAAAGATTAGAAATAAAAAGTATTATACTAGACACTTTGTCTTCACCAAGTGATGTAAGAGACTTAGGCAAACATGACCTTGATTGTCAAGAACTCTTACGATCAATCTTGGATCCCGAGACGACTCACACACTCTACGATGGACAATGGATGATGGTGGTGGATGATGGTGTTATGGTGGTGGTGGGTGGTGGATGAAGTGTGAGAGAGGTGGTGTGCCAAGGGATGGTTTGAGCTTGAGCCATGCACTCCTATTTATAGCCTGTACAGAAGCCTGGACACGGCCCCGTGTCCACCCTTTTCTCTTTCTTCATTAATACAGTTTGTCTTTATTAGCTCCACACGCCCCCGTGTACGCTGGGCACGCCCCCGTGCCTGTCTGACACTCTCTCTCTTCATTAATTGTAATTCGCAATTACAATTAATGCGCCTGCTGTACTTTCGCCACGCCCCCGTGTCCGCTGGGCACGGCCCCGTGGTGGGCAATAGAAGCTTCTACAGGTTTGTCTTTTGTGTCAGAGCTGATCTTCCTGGACACGGCCCCGTGTTGAGCTGGGCACGCCCCGTGTTGAGCTGGGCACGCCCCGTGCTCAGCTGGGCACTGCCCCATGCTCAGCTTTCTTCTTGTTTTTGCTTTGGGAGATGCTGTCGATGGGGGTCGGGCATGCCACGTTTGTTCCTTTTCTTGTATTTATGCTAGATTTAGCTGCCTTTTTGCTTCTTTTGTTAATTTGAGCTCATTTAATCCTGAAAATACAAAAGGAAGACAAAAGCACACTTTTTCCAACATTAGTACTAAAAAAGGGTTAGTTTTATGCCACAATTGATGTAATTTATATGTTGCATTTTACACACATCACTTGTTCCTAATCTATTTTCAAAACCAACATTTGATTTGCAATCTAGTTTAATTTAATCTTAGCTCTTAAAACCAATCAATCCAAATTCTGAATTTACTTTTCTTGCAATTTAGTTAACTTTAGTAATATAGATAAACCATTTAGATAACACATTTTCCACAAACTCCCTGTGTTCGATACCCACTTAACGCTAGCTATTAGTTGGAATTGGATTAAATTTGATTGAGACTTCGACCTCACGTCAAATTTTGGCGCCGATGCCGGGGAGTAGTGCGCAACGTGTGTTATCTTTGATCTTTTTAATTTTGTTATTTTTCTGGTTTACGCTGGGTGTGTTAGTGTGCAGGTATTTACAGGTGCATGCATACTAGAGGCTCTCACAAGCTATCACCATTGGCATTTGATCCGGAGATTGAACGAACTTTGAGAAGAAATCGAGTTCAATTGAGAGAAAACAAAATCAGTGGTTCACCAACAACACCAGTTACACCAACTGAAGAAATGGATCAATCACAATTACCACCCACTACGAGTCAACCTACACCCTCCACGCCTTCACCAAATACTACCATTCCTACATCCACACCCGAAATTAAACCAACCAACACCACATTACCCGAAAACACCCGACCTGAATACTCTTTTAGCTACACCACTACATCATCCGCTGTTCCATCCTTTTCTTCATTTTTCCCAATTTCCGGCCAATCTTCATCATCACAACAAATCCACCACCCAACTTATTTCAACCCGGTCCATCTATCATCCATTCCACTCCATTTCAACCACCTCTTCAACAATTCGCGCCACCAAGACCACAAGTGCAAAGACCAATGGGTCCACCATGTCTAAGAGTGCCTTTGGGTGTACCAAGAAGACATCACCGTGAAGTTGTACGGGGAATTGAGGCTCATTTCTGACCCGTTATCACTAATAACCCTTCTCTAGTAGTGATTCCTCATCACCTGGATGGAAGAACATTTGAGGTTAGGACCAATGCGCTTCAAAGTTTACCTAAGTATAAGGGGTTAGCAACGGAAGAACCCTACTTTCATTTGGAGGCATATGATTCTATTTGTAACACTATTGGTGGTCAAGGGTTTTCATCCGACGATGTTAAATTGGTGTTATTTCAATTTTCTTTGGAAGATAAGGCGAAGAGATGGTTTTACACTTTGCCATCGGCTTCGATTTATACATGGGCCGAAATGCAATAAAGGTTTTTGGAAGAGTTCTTCACAGCTCAAAAGACTAATGATGCACGACGTAGTCTAAGAAGCTTCCAACAACAGTCGGGTGAAATGTTTCATGAGGCGTTCGAGAGGTTTAATATGATGATTGAAAATTGTCCTCACCATGGCATTGAGCTTTGGGAATTATTAAATTCTTTTCATGAGGGTTTATGTTCCGAGGATGCTCGTGATTTGATGTCTATCACGAATGGTACATTCGGTACCAATTATGAGCAAGATGATTGGCAATTCTTGGAACAAATGGCGGTCACATCGAAAAGGAAGGCTCAATCATCAAGGAGAGCACGACCGGCCATTACCCAAACTCAAGTGCATGTGGTAGATGATGGTAGTGTTCAAACTTTGAATCAAATTTATGATGTTTGTGCGCTTTGAAATGAGTTGGGGCATGCGGCTGAAAATTGCCAAGGAGGTGGAGGGCAATATGAAGAAGTGAATGTTATTAAAGGTCAAGGTGGGGGTGGTAGAAATTATAATATGAACTCGAACACATATCACCCCGGGTTACGAAACCACTCGAATTTTAGATATGTGAACCCGTCAAATCAACTTAACCCGAAATTTCAAGAAAACCAAGGAAATTATGCTCCTCGCCAACAATTTAATAATCAAGGTTTCCAAAGGCAATTCCAACAACCAGGTAATGAACAAAGTGGGTTTTCGGGTCAAGGGTCCTCGGGTGGAAATGAGGTCATGAAGATGTTGAAAGCGATGCAAATGGAGATGCAACGAAGAAATCAGCTTGATGAGGTTCGTATGCAAAAAGATGAAATCCGTGACAAAGCTATTCAATCGTTGACCACTCAAATGGGTCAACTTGCGAGTGAAGTGGCGATATTGAAGAAATCAAAAGGCCAGCTACCGAGTGACACGGTGACAAATCTCAAGAACATAAAAAGCTTTAATATCAATGTGGTAAGCACCGTTCCTAGTACCGAATTTAATGAAAAATTTCTAACCTCTTCGTGTCAAATAAATACAGGTATAGGGAAGGACGCCGATGGTGAGAATGATAAAGAACATGGAGCACTAATCGTGCCTATCCGTGTTGGGAAATTAAAAATCCCTCATGCATTGCTGGACTACGGGGCGAGCGTGAGTGTGTTACCAGGTGATCTATATGACATCTATGATTTTGGTCCGCTTGAAGATATAGACACCATGGTGAGTTTGGCGGATGAGAGTTGGAGGCGTCCGCGAGGAGTGGTTAGGAATGTCATGATTCGGTTGGGAGAATTCAATTATCCAGTGGATTTTCTGGTCTTAGATTATGCCTCTACCAAATTGGCATCACAACAAAGGGTAATTTTAGGTCGACCGTTTCTTTATACAGCAAATGCTCAAATCAACTATAGAGACGGGTTTATTACTATGACCGAAAAGAACCGTAAGTTGTACTTTGATGTTCATACTAGGGAGATTAGTTATGAATCTATTGAAGAGAAGGGCAGAGAGTCTAGTGACCATATGAAAAGTGTGCATCAAAGAATAAAAACAAACAAACCATCGGGGTGTGAAAAGAAGTATGAGGGTTCGAGCAGATATGTAGTTGACTATCCACCGAATGGACATTTGATGGATGCATTTCAACCAATGACAAGCTACAGTGGGGGAGATGATAGGAACCGATTCTTTGAGCCACCATAAATGGGGGTGGCACGGTTTAGCTGAAGACTCGAAACTTAGCGCTGCTCGGGAGGCAACCCGGGGTTTTATATTGATCTTGCTGTTTTTATCTTTCTATGTTTCAGGGCCATGACGACATTCAAGTGTGGGGAAGATGTGCGGATATTTGTGTGAAGGTGGTGATAGGAAGTCGGATTATCTACAACATCTGTTGTGTCAAACTTCACCAGGTCAATGTACTCTTTCCTTAGTCTTGTTATGTTCTTTAGCTTTGAAATATTTGTAGTTAGTTCGTTTTCTTTTAGATTAAAAAAATAAATAAAAAAAGAGTTTGGTGTGTTTGGAGCGATCTTTCCCTTCAAAGCCATACATTGGGATCAATGTATCCCAAGTGTGGGGATAGGGGGAAATTTTTGAAAAACTTTGTAATCAAGCGAAAATTGGTCTAAATTTGAAAACTTAAAGTATTGAAACCGCATAACACACCGGCAACCCCGTATACCCCTTTTTTTCTTGGTGAGAGTTTGAGCCACTTATTTGAATTGTTAGAAATATTTTCTTTGATGAGAGTGGCAATGGGTGGGGTTACATTAGAACTTGTGCTTAAATGCGGTTTGAGCCCTTAGCTTGATATGCATGTGAAAAGGATAAGGGCAACTAGGTAGCCTCGTCATAGTGTGTGCGAGTGTGGGATTTGGGGGGTTGGACCTCATAAATTATAAATATGAGCATGGTAGTGAGAGGGGCGGGGGTTTGGATTTTAGTAGCCCATTTGAGCTTTGAGCCGATCTTTTGTTAACCGTGCCTACTTTCTCTTAAAAAATTAACCCGTATTTGACCCGGTCTATTAGTATAATCATCTTGTTCTAGTATGCTTGTTTGTTATGTTTGTTAAATCGAAAGAAAAAAAAAAGAGATATGAAAAGAAAAGAAAAAAAAGAGAAAAAGCAATGAAAAATGAAAAAAAAAAAATGAATGAGATAGTTTGGATATAGTTGTTTATGTTTTGTTTTAGTTAGAAATAAAACACTACAAGAAAAGTGACCATTAGAGACTAAATTATTGGGGACTGATATATCAGTCTCAAATACGTAATATCTAGGACTGATTTATCAGTTACCAATAATATCGGGGACTGATTTCTACACGGCATAACTTAGTGAGAGAAAATCAGTCGCTAAAACCTTGAAAACCTATTTGGGACTAAAATTCAGTCGCAAATATGTTCGCACCATATAACAATTTGGAGGGACATTTATAGGCTGCTAAATTTTAGTCTCTAATGTGTACCCTCTTTAATGAAAAATTGGTGCAAATGTATTGGCAACTGATCTTCAGTCTCTAATATGGGTGGACATATTAGAGACTAAAGATCAGTTCTTAATATTCAAATGTCGGATCAAATTAGGGACTGATATTCAGTCTTGAAAGCCACTTATATACGAAATGATTAAGGGCTGATTTTTTTATTTAATTATTTGGCTCAAGTTCTACAATTCTAAAGGAAGTATCCGAGACTGAAAAATTAGTCTCAACATCTTGTAAGTGGCCCTATTCGAAACTAAAATTCAGTCACCTAAGAATTTGCTAGATGAAATAATTAGCGACTAATATTCAGTCTCTATCCTCGACGCATACTCTATCATTTTGATTAATTATTTATTGATTGAAACTTTAAACTCAGTCCTAACAATTATTGTAAGAGACCATATTAGGGATTGATAGTGTATATTAGTCGCTAATTATTTATTGATTAAAACTTTACACATCTTGAAAATATTTATTAGTATTAAGTTAAATGATAAAGACTTGCGGTGAGTGAAACATGTTGTTTAACCGAAAATTCTTGACAAGCGTATTTATTTTCACATGTTTTTATATATTGTATGCTGGCATACAAAATACATTCTGAATGTTTGTTTTGAATTAAACGAGTAAAGGTAATTTAGCTGTTATAATGATCGGTTAATTTAAACGAACGGGTTTATTCTAACAGGACATGTGAGTATAAACAGACTTGTAGGAGCAGTTTAAGCCCAACCCACTTACCCAAACCGTAGGTATTTAAACATATTATTCTTTCATCTTCTCACTTTCTCCTACATAAACCAAAACCCTAGCCCCCGTGACTTTCTCTTCTCTTTACACAACACATACAACCTGCAAGTCTAGAGAGAGAGTGTGAGAGCCGTGAGAGAGAGGAACAAGGAGATCGGTCGAGAGAGAGGAAACCGTTGGGTTTCCAGCCACCACAGCAGCGGCAGGCGGCGGCGCACGGTGGTGCACGGCGCTGCCCCACTCCTCTTCTTCCCTTTTCATTCTTGCAACCCAGCAACGATTAGTGGCGGATTTAGGCGATGTCGGGTGGTTGTCTTAACAGTAAAGGGGCAGCGGCACATCTAGAGTTCCGGTTGAACGCACGGCGGCGCGTGGTGGCTCGGTCGTCTGATGACGACGGGATGGTGGTGAGCCGTCAGGTGGTGGCGGCGGTTGGTGTTAGGAGCCGGTGGGGTCCTTGTCTCAGCTCTAATAGTGGCATGGCACTCAGGCCCTTGAATCTTGACGTCTCATGCCTAGATCTGTTCAGTCTATCAGTTCCAACTACCAAAACGGAGGTAGCAGCAGCGTTTGGGGCATTGATGCAAAAAGAAGGTATGAACTTAATTGTTTTTTCACCTTTTGTTTGCAATTTCGTTTTCTATACCGCTGCATTTACCTAAATTTAATTTGTTGTTTGGTTTTAGGCTCAGCAAATCTCACGTTTTCGTTAGTGGACTCAAAGGCGCCGTTATAGAGGTTTTTCTTCGTTCAATTCTTTATATTTTTTCCCTATTTTGTTGAAATTGTTGTTGACTTTGACTCAGAATAAGAAACATTAGCCAGTTGTTTATGTTTTGTAATGTTGCTATGAAGTGTTGATAATTTAGCTATTTAAACTGTTGTTAGATTATACATGTTTATGTTATGTCTAATAGTAGTTGATTGGACCTTAGAATCATATATGGCCAATAGTACATCTTCGTTTTAACTTACTTTGAGCTACCTGATGGTTTATCATTTTAATTTGGGGTTGTTTAAATTTTTAATGTATATTATATTGTTTTGAATTGGTTCTGGAATTATGGATGCAGTTCTGCAAGGACATTGTTCTAGCAGGGGTAGGAAGTTTGACCTTGAATGATGATAATCCAGTTACTGAAGAAGCGTTAGCTGCAAACTTTTTTATTCCGTTTGATGAAAACATGGGTGGCGGAGACTAAAATGGTCATCAAGGTATATTACTTATAATATTGCATTCCACCATTCTTAAGTTAGATACTCCGGCTTATGAGTTACCCTAAGAGTCTAACATTAGTTTGCATTTCAATATGTTTGATAGGATTTCAGCAACTCGTTTTATTTGTTTTAATCATTATTTAACAGGTTGGGCATCAAGGGTGTAAGAAACTCATGTAGAGGGCTACACAAAGGCAATGATCAAAGTTACAATCTGGTTTTAAACTTAAAAGAAGGAATATTTGGTGTTGAAAAAGAAATCAAATTAACGCGTCTTGAGAGTTATGGACCTTGCAATGAGTCTTGTGCCAAACCTAGGACTAGTGTGCCCAAACGCACAACATGTGGTGATCAAAGTCAAGTTGTCTCTTCAGCTCTGTTTAAGCAATTTTAGCTCCCTATATTTGTAGAATTTATACACTGTTGTAAATTTATTGGAATATAATATATGTAAACTATATGTTTAGGAACGTCTTTTTAATAGATTTGGTCCTCATTGAAACTCATTCGTTATATATTTTAGCATGTTGGGCATTAAAAGTAAATGTTAGCTGATACTGATTTCTAGTCTCTAAAAACCATACCCGAAACTAAAATGACATGATATTTGAGATTAATTTTCAGTCATTAAAAGAAACATATTAAGAACTGAAATGATGTGATTTCAGAGACTAACTATCAGTTTCTAAAACATCTTATTAGGGACTGAATTCACATAGAATCATAAACCTTATGAAACATATTAGAGACAACATACACATGGTTTAAATAACTGATTTTCAGTCTCTAAAGAAATGTATAGGGGACTGAAATATTGTAGTACCAGAAACCAATTTTTAGTCATGGAAAAAATACATCGGAGACTAAAATGATGTGGTACTAAGGTATACATTTAGGACTGAATTTATATGTATCAGAGACTAAATGATAGTTCCTATTGGTGCCATACAATGGGGACTGAGTTTTAGTTCCTAAAGCCACTATCTAGTACTAGGTATCCGGGACTTGCCGGGGACTGGCAAATCAGTCCCCGATAACCATTAGGGACTGATTTTGATGTATCAAATACTGATTTTTCAGTCTTTAATACTCACTTTTTTGGTAGTGAAAGACCGAGTTGAATCGTTAGCTACTTCGCATATGTATTTCCATTTCCTACCCATTTGCCTTGCCACGTTACAACCTCTAAGTTCCTTTGATTCACGTGCATGTTTAGCAAATAATTTAGGCGAAGGACCGATTTAATTACAAGCTTATTGTTGTGCAACCACCTGTTTGCTTTAAGTGTGAGCTAGCTTATCTTTCCTAGTTTTTACTTGTCACCGAGTCGAGAGTTATTGTGAGGGGTGTGTTATGTGCGGTTTTAAGAAAAGTTAGTACAATGAGGACATTTGTTTGCTTGATTCATGTTGATCGCTTGAGGAGTTATGAGTTGTTTATGATGAGTTGATTGGGGGCTAGCAACGGTTAAGTGTGGGGATGTGACGGGTAGTCCGTAGGACGACCCTTAAGTGCTATAAATGGTATTTTAATCCTACATTTAATCATGTATTTATCTTGAATTAGATAACTATGGTTGCTCATGTTCCAAGTGTGTTCGGGGCTTGAAAAGTGTGGAAATGAAGCATCAAATAGGTGCTACTGGATTGGAGATTGAAAGATGGAGCATAAATGAAGAAAATAATTTACTAGAATTGAAGAAATAAGATGATGACATGATAGAGGATGAAATTACGAGAACGTGGGCAAAAACGGCAAAGAAAACGGAGTTGAAACGAGAAAGTTATGAAGAAAACAAAATTGATTGTTGAAGCCTACCGTAGCTTACGGTAGCTAGCGTATTTTACGGTAGACACTGACAATTTCTGACCACCATAAGGCAGTAAAGACTGGGCGTAAAGGTTTAAGGCCACCGTAACTTACGGTGGCCACTCTAAGTTACGGTGGCGACTTGCATTTTTTGTAACTCCCATTTTTAAGAACAATTACGAGGGCCTTTTCATGATTCTAATCATTCCCAACCGTTTTGGAGCTGTTCTAGGGTGATTTTGGGCACTTGTTCTTAGTTCTAAACAATCTCTAAACATTTGTTTTGTTTTTTGATTCATATGAACAATAACTTTTGTGTGATGATGATGCACCGAATGATGAGCGGCTAATTTCGTGGTGATCATCCTAGATGTAAGGTTTGCTTCTGAAACACTATGTTTGTGCTTGAATTTCTAGAATAATGACTTTGAATGTTTGTTTAAGTTATTATGGTGTTTGAATGTTTGTTTGTAAAGTGTTGATTCTTGTTTGATGTTAGTCTAAACCATACGTTCTTGGTGCCGTTGACAATCGAGATATCATGGGAGGGATTAGGGTTGGATAATTGTCAATTGATCATCGGGTAACAACCTCGCATTTTATAATCCGAGTACTTAGTTCCCTTTCATCACAAACAGATAATCAAACACGAGTCATGTCTATGTGGTTCTTTCTTGTTGGGCATAAACATTAGTGTGGATTAAAACCTGAAATCTGGGATGGTCCCTTGTTCCTAATCTGTTTTCAAAACCAACATTTGATTTGCAATCTAGTTTAATTTAATCTTAGCTCTTAAAACCAATCAATCCAACTTCTGAATTTACTTTTCTTGCAATTTAGTTAACTTTAGTAATATAGATAAACCATTTAGATAACACGTTTTCCACAAACTCCCTGTATTCGATACCCACTTACCGCTAGCTATTAGTTGTAATTGGATTAAATTTGATTGAGACTTCGATCTCACGTCACACTCCAGGTTCTAAAACGCCATGAAACCCAAAATCATGATTTTGCACTAGGTTCAAAAACGCAATAGAGTTTTAACATGGTTATGTTTATGTTTTAAAATGATCATGCCTTTGTTCCAATATGATCATGCTTCTGTCTTAGCATGATTATGTGGTTCTAAAAAGCAATGGGTTTTAACATGATCATGTTTATATTTTAAGATGGTTATGCCTTTGTTCCAACATGATCATGATTCTATTTTTGCATGATCATGTTCTTTGCACTCCAGGTTCTAAAACGCAACAAAATCCAAAATCATGATCTTGCACTATAGGTTCTAAAAAGAAGCTGGAGTTTTAACATGGGCATGTTTATGTTTTAACATGGTCATGCCTTTGTTCCAACATGATAATGCTTTTGTCTTAGCATGATCATGTTCTTTGCACGGTTCTAAAACGCAATGGGTTTTAACATGGTCATGTTTGTATTCTAACATGGTCATGCTTGTATTTTAGCATGATCATGTTCTTTGTACTCTAGGTTCTAAAATGCAATGAAACCGAAAATCAAGAGTTTGCACTACAGGTTCTAAAACGCAATGGGTTTTAACATGGTCATGTTTATGTTTTAACATGGTAATGCCTTTATCCCAACATGATCATGTTTCTGTCTTAGCCTGATGATGTTCTTTGCAGTCCAAGTTTTAAAATGTACGCTCCAAGTCTAAAACGCAACGGGTTTCACATGGTTATGTTTATGTTTTAACATAGTAATGCCTCTATTTTAACATCCGGAACAACAAAAATGAAAAGCAGAACTCTAACTAAAACATAATAAGGTTTGATAACCTAAAACACTATGAAAATAAAAAACACAACTTGCAAAAAGAACTCGGATTAATTACGGTGGACTGAGAAAGATTTTTGACACACCATGGAGAAAATAGTTGTGGTGGCGGTAGATGGTGGAATGGTGGTTTCAGATCTGAAAAACGCAATAGGTGGTTAAAGGTGGTGGTGGTTTCAGATCTGGTTTCCGACAAGATGGTGGCGATCGTAGGTAGTGGTGGTGTTGGTTGTCATGTGATAGTTTGTGGTTTTGAAAATGATGGATTTTGGTATACAGGAAAAAGATATGAATTGACGATGTTGAGTTCTTGAAGAAGATGAGTTTTTGAAAATGGTGGGTTTTGACTAAAATGTCTTTCCTTTTATTTTTTCAACTTTGTCATATGTCTTTCTATTATTGTTTCCTACCTAAATCATATTTCCTTTTTAATCATTACCCTTATGTAATATATATCATATATTCATTTATTATATTAAAACTTATAATTATACCCATGGCTTTATAGCCTAGTGGTATCTTGGGGGTGGAATAAGACTTTGGACCAATAGGTCTTGGGTTCGATTCTCACAAGGGGGTTTTCCCATATTTATTGGGTTTCCTCATGAATTGGTGTATAGGCCTTATGCCTAGTGGAGATGGATATGATCAGGTGGTTCCGCTGGTGGCACGATGATACTCCAGTGGTCCGTCAGTGATCCAAATTTTCCGTTCAAAAAAAAAAAAAAGTTATAATTATAAAAAAAATATTAATTAAAGAAAAATTATACTTGAAACTCCCAACGAATTTTTTTAATCTAAATACAAGAAAAAGTTATACCCAACTCATAACCGGCCAATTTCCATCCCTTGTAACATGAGCCATGCTGTGAAAACTTTAAAAAAAAAAAGAAGAAGAAAAAAACCATAACATTATTTCAAAAATGGTTTCTAGATTGCGTCGAGTACTTTGTATATCGAATTCCTTACCCCTTGACGATAAAAAGGAAATGAGTTAATTACTATTTTCGTCCATGTGGTTTGTCAAAAATCACTATTTCAGTCCATTAGTTTAAAAATTGCGATTTCAGTCCCTGTGGTTTCACTTTCGTAACCATTTAAGTCCACCTCCGTTAACCCCATCTATTTATTCTGTTAAGTACACGTGAATTGACCATAATGCCCTTATTAATAAAAAACAAAAAGAAATCTAAATGAGTTAATCGCTGTTTTCGTCCCTGTGGTTTGTCAAAAATCACTATTTCAGTCCATTAGTTTAAAATTACGATTACAGTCCCTGTGGTTTCACTTTCGTAACTATTTCAGTCCAGTCTCCTAACACCGTCTATTTTACCGTTAAGTTTTTAATGAACTTTTTAATTAATGCTGCTAGGAAGATATTAATTGGGGTGGGGTAATGGGTCGCCGGACATTAAGAGGGTGGGGTTGTGATCCCGGAGAAGATGACCGGAAACTTATGCCGGAAATGAGAGCAGGGATGGAGTTGGGTGGGGTAGCATGGGGTTGTGTTTTAACAAGTGGGTCCTAGAATACAATCTTTTAAATTTCCATGGTTTTTTATTTAATTAACACAAGGGTAATTTAGGTATTTCTTTAAAAACTTAATGGTAAAACAGACGGTGATAGAAGACTAGACTGAAATGGTTACGAAAATAAAACTACAGGGACTGAAATCGCAATTTTTAAACTAATGGACTGAAATAGTGATTTTTAACAAACCACAGGGACGAAAACAGCAATTAACTCATTTAGATATCTTTTTGTTTTTTATTAATAAGGGCATTATGGTCAATTCACGTGTACTTAACAAAATAAATGGATGGGGTTAACGGAGGTGGACTGGAATGGTTACGAAAGTGAAACCACAGGGACTGAAATCGCAATTTTTAAACTAATGGACTGAAATAGTGATTTTTGACAAACCATAGGGACGAAAACAGTAATTAACTCAAAGGAAATTATAAAAACGTAACTTGCAAGTACTTTCCAAAATGACCAAAATCATTATTGATGAAATAAAACTTTAGTTAGTCATTTAGACAAACAATAATTGCAATTAGTAAATGGTTGGTGAACTGCTTCGACATTAATTAACCAACTTGTAAGCTTAGCAACAAACCTTAGCTAACCACTCCATTTTCTTTTGATGGTGCGTCTACTAAATTGTCTGATTCTGTATCTTTCATGATGCCTGATGATGTATAGTTATAATTTTACATACGATCTAAAAACAATGGCTAAGTGGCTAATCTAAGAAAGTGTAAGGAGATTAGATAGCAATTTATAATGGTTTTGAATACGGATAACCGGAAAATTGTGTCAAATATAAGACACTTTATTTATTGTAGTATTTTCACCTAAACCTTTATATAATAATGTACGTATGGCTAATTCATTCATATATAAAAAGCTAAAGGGAAAGTGTATTGGTTCCAGATAGAGGTGTTCAAAATAACCGGTTAATTAACCGTAACCGGTTATTAACCGAAACCGTAACCGGTTAATAACCGATTTAGGAATAACCGGTTAGTGGTTATTTTTAACCGTAGGTTAGTAACCGGTTACAAGTTTTTAGTATAATAACTGGTTATTAACCGGTTTTTTTAAACCGGTTTTTTAACCGATAGACCGGTTAACCGAAAAAATAACCGAAAAATTCAAAAAAAAGGCAAAAAAAACCGGTTTTTAACCGAAAATAACCGGTTAATTAACCGGACCGGTTAAAGTAATTAACCGGACCAGTTAATAAAATAACCGGTTAAAGTAATAACCGGTTAAAGCATTAACCGGTTAAAGTCAAAAAGTCAAATTAACCGGTATAACCGGTTAACCGGTCCGGTTATTAAAATTAACCGGTTTGTGCACCTCTAGTTCCAGATAGACTAAATAAGAATAATAAGTTATTTCAACTAATGTCATATGGTATAGGTTTATTCTGTCACATCAGTGTTAGGGCTGTAAACGAATCGAACAACACCTTGTTTGTGTTCGTTTGTTAAGAAAATGAACGTGTTCGTATTCGTTTGTGTTTGTTTGTTAATTTAGGTAACGAACGAAAATGAGCATTGATAAACGCAAATTAATGTTCATGAACACTAATGGAAAACAAACGAACAAAAACAAGCGTTCATAAATAAAATATATAATACACTGACACCTATTAAATATTTTATTTGTTCGAATATTGAAGTATTTAACTAAACGAACGAAATTCCTTGTTCGTGTTCGTTTGTTTAATAAACGAACGAACACAAACGATATTTCTGCCGAACAGTTCACGAACTGTTCGCCGAACATTTGATTCATTTGCAACCCTAAGTGTTACGTCTGCATCACATTGACAATGGGGTTTTATAGTTTTCCACCCTTAAGACTATGTGTTGTCATCACGTGTTGGGGTGTTGTTCCGGACCACGTCAGACGAACACCACCCATCATACCGCTACACACTAGGGTGGTTAACGGCACGGGGGAAGGATAGGAGGGTGCAGGGCCGACTCTTGGGCCGGCCAACCCGTGTCGTCACCCGAGGCCTAAATTTTCAAAGGGCCCGAAAGATTTTTATAAGCTTTTATATATATATATATAATAAATTAAATATTTAATATATTCATCTATCTATCATTTTTAAAAAGTGTTGGTGGTGAAGTGGAAAAACCATCACAAGATAATGTAAAGGTCTCAAGTTCAATCCTGGCTTCAGTACCAAGATTTATTTTTTTTTTAATTCATTTCTTTTTAACCACAATTTTGGTCCCAACTTTTTTTGTCGCCCGAGACCTAATTTTTTTTAAGAATTCTCGGGGACGGCTCTGAGAGGGCGGATCACGGCGTGAGTGAGGATGTTTGAAAGTGGTGGGCCCTCTTTGACAAATCTAGGCCCTTGGATGAGTCTAACAAAAGCAAAATACGATAATTAACGTGGGCATAAAATTAATCAGACTTGAGCTTGGAAGCATGGAAGATGATCGAAAGTTGCAGGTCATTGTTGTATCTGGTATTTGCAACGAAGAAGAAGATATATGGTTCAAGTATATTTTATAATCTATATCTATACTATATAATAAAAGAAACAATTTTCGGGACACTTGTCATCATATTAGACCATGTTTTATAGATAAGTGTTATTTTAGTTTAATCTTTTCTAATTATTATAGACAATCCTCCTACTAAATATTATTTAGTTTAATTTCTTATGGATAATTATTATTTAGTTTAATCTCATTCTCATTTATAATATTATTTATTTAACTAATAGAGTAAATTACGATTTTGGCCCCTGTGGTTATATCACATTTACTCTTTTAGCCCAAAAAGAATTTTTAACATCTGAGCCCCCAACGTCTTTTTTTTCTAATCTTTTTGGCCCCTAACGTCTTTTTTCTAACCCTTTTGGCCCCTAACATTTAATGGATGGGGTTAGTGTTAGGGGCCAAAAGGGTTAGAAAAAAAAAAACGTTGGGGGCTCAGATGTTAAAAAATTCCTTTTTGGGCTAAAAGTGATATAACCACAGGGGCCAAAATCGTAATTTACTCTAGCTAATATTTTTATCATTTATACATTTAAGGAGTTTTAAATATTGAGTTAAATTTATTGAGACTTCGTTAACAAATTTTGCTACAACATAATAATCTATTTATATCAATCTAAATTTTTATCTATACTATACTATATAATAAAACATTAATGTGTGACACATGTCGTTAATTATAGGTATTTATTTTATGATTTTCTCGCCTCACTTCCAAACTTATCTTATATTAATTAAATAAATAAATGAATAATGAGCTAATATTAAATTTTATCCTACTTTAAATTTCGAATACCATTCTTATATTTTTCTAATAAAATATTATCCGAAATTGTAAATTGTTAATTTAAAACATTTTAAATAAAACAAATTATTTTTCACGAAAACCAAACTTTGTATTAATATATTAAATATTTTTATTTTCACTATACAAAATTACATTTACTAACTTTTTTATTATTTGGTGTATAAAATTTCATTTATTTAACTCGTGTAATAAATGAGGTTTTTTAAAGATGTATTATTTTATTACTTGGTAAACAATATTACATTAATTCAACCTGTGTAATACAAGTGGTTTTAAAGATATATTTTTTATTTGGTATATAAAATTATATTAATTCAACCCGTACAATATGGTTTTTATATATAACTTTTTATTATTTAATATATAAAATTATATTTATTCAACCCATGCAATAAAGGAAGTTTTTAAAGATATAATGTTTTATTATTTAGTATATAAATTTATTTACTTAACCCGTGTAATACACGGGGTTATAACATAGTTTATAATAATAAATACAAGTAAGTAAAAGGCTAAACAAAAGTCTTGACAACATATTAGTTAATTAATTTCTCGAGTGAATCGCAAGTTTTATCCTTTATCTTTATACCTAATTTCAGGCGCTATCTTTTGTCTTTAAAATTGATGAGTTTTGTACTTTATGTTTTCAAATGCTACATGGTGTGTCCTTTAGATCTAACTCAGTTAAAGTTTTCTGTTAATTCATATCATACAAGGGTAGTTTAGTCTTTTACCAATTTATTTAAAAAAATATTTAAAAATTAAAACAAAATTAATTAAACAAAATTAATATAATATTATGTTATATATTTATGTGTATATAGAAAGAAAAAAACCCTTGTCTGCCTCTCCCTCTAGCGTTCTCTCTTCCCTTCCCCCCTAACCGCCACCATTTTCCACCAACAAACACAAATAGCCACCCTCCGCCACTTTCCAAGATCATCATCACACCGCGATTGTGTTGGGATTGAACCCTACCAGAGGAACAGATAATTAAAGCCAAAACTGGATCAGAGCAGTGGATCCAGAATAAGTAGATGTTACATACAAGTCTCTCCCCTTGAAAGTGAATTCAACATCTGCTGACCTCCTATCTACTGATCGTGCAATCTGCTGATCTACAAACTGCTGATCAAGTAAAGACCTGATGAAAGACTAAAGCTCTGCTGCTCAATCTACTGCCTTGTTTCAAGCACTGCTGATCCGGACAAGTACTGCTGGGTTCACAGCAGTGGAAGGATGCAACAGTTGTTTTCTCTGTCTTTATGACATGTAATGTAATAAGCAGTAGTTAGTATAGCAGTGTTTGTATAGATCAGAGGTTAGAGTTTGTTAGGAGGTGAGATGTCACTTTCATGGTGACGTCAGCTTAGATGCTCTGTGGTTTGCTAGTGCCTATAAATAGAACAGTGCTCTGTACTGTTCTATTAGCTCCTTGCAAAAACGTCTTCTCTGCACGAACAAACACTGAGCTCTGGCTGAGGGGGAGTTTGTATCAAGCATTGCTTTGTAATCGTTGTTGAAACTAAATTCAATCTTTCGGTTCATAGTGAAAAGTGTTTTGATTAAAGTAATACTCTCGTTTGATTGTATGCAAAGTTTGTTTCCATCTTAATTCCGCTGCACAATTCATTCATTTCCATCTTATTTTCAAACGTAAAATACAATCAAAACCAAACTCAGATCCAACAATTGGTATCAGAGCTTGGACAGTCAAATTTGATTTAACAATCATTTTGACATAAATAGTTCAGCTCAAAATCGTTGATATCGATAGTTTGTTCGTTTTTGTTGAAAAACAGAGCAAGGTTTAATCACCATTAAAGTTGATTAATCAGTGTCTGTAAAACAACCAGGATGACGTCACAATCTCAAGATGATAAGAATAACATTGGCTCACTTTTTAAACCACCTATGCTTAAAAGAAATGAATACAACATCTGGGAGCGAAGGATGGGTCACATCCTTGCTCAACAGAACACTGGATCTTGGAGGTCTGTTGTTTTTGGTCCCCATGTTCCTATGGTGCCAAGTGCTGAGGATCCAAAGAAGTTCGTACCAAAACCTTATGAAAACTTTACTGAAACTGATTTTCAAAAGTTCGAACTCGATGCCAAAGCATTTAGCATCATAGCATCTGCATTACCAAATGAGATCTATGCTGGACTGTTACATTGTAATAGTGCCAAGGATCTATGGGATGCATTGAAGGAACAGTTTGGGGGAACCGAAGAAGTTATTGAAAACAATAGAGAAATTCTGAATCAGCAGTATGAAACCTTCTGTCACATTAAGGGTGAATCATTGACCCAACAATTTGAACGTTTCAGTTGTCTCATCAGTGAGCTAAGACTTGTTAAGGTTGAATTTCCAAAATCAACACAAAATAGCAGGTTTCTTAGATCGCTACCTGATAAATGGGACACAATTGCATTTGTGACTAGAAACTCTGTTGAGTTCAAAGATCTGACCCTGACCCAACTTCATGGTAGACTTCTGACTTATGAAAGGGAGTTGAACCAGAAAAAGAAGTTGCAAGAGTCTGGAAAAGCCACTGATGATTAATCATTCGGTAGCACAACTCTTCTTGGTCAGGAAGAATCTGGTAGCAGTAGTAAGGAACAGGGTTATGATCATTTCATTGATATAACAGCTGGTGCTAACTTTACCAACCCTGATCCTCACTCTGCAAATTATGCTTTTACTGCAAACACTGAAAACCAGATGTCAGATAATTTGTGCTTTGAACTCAATGATTTGCAACATTTTGATCCCACTGACTTAGAGGAGATGGACATTTTGCATCAGTTGGCTTTGCTTAGTGTGAGAACAAGCAAATTCTACAAAAGAACATGGAGAAAGTTCCCAGGGTTACATGGGAATCTAAGGGTTGGGTTGGATAAATCGAAAATCAAGTGTTACAAGTGCAATAGGCTAGGTCATTTCGCTAGGGAATGCAGGAGTCAAACTACTGGTCCTATAATCACTCATCCTAGCTCAAACCCTAGACCTCAAAATCAAAGCACTGTGCACTATACCCAATATACCCCTGCAGCTCATGTTAACACTGCTCATTATGTTGCTGCCCCTGTGCCTGTGCATTATGTCCAAACCACTGTTCCACGGATTCAATATGTTCAAACCCCTGTCCCCCAAGCACAAGTGCAACCTGTTGCACCTCAAACAGCTGCTCCAGCAGTGGTACAACCAGATCAGCAAAGCTTTTTCACTCAAGGCTTTGTTGACTGGAGCAGCATGCCTGATGAGCTTAGTGATGAAATTTTTGCACTCTATGCTTCTAATGAACCTTCTAATGATGAATTTTGTTTGATGGCATTAGAGTCAATACCAGAGGGCATTGAAACTGAAGGTGAACAGCTAAGTGATGAAACAGTGGATGAGGTGACTGAAGCAGTTGTTAATGCAGTTGCTGGTGAATTGCTGCTGGGAGAAAATCCAGAAACCCTGATTGAACCACTGACAGACCCATGGTCCAAAGAGGACAAAGAAGAAGAGGAAGAAAAGAGAGCAGGTGAGAAGGAAGTAAGAGCTGATGATGAAGAAAATCATCAATGTGATTGTGCAATGATTGCTGCTGCCAGGGTATCTCCTCAAGTTCTTGAAACACTGTGTTCTGACAATTGCATTATTGCTTTTGCTAACATAAAATCTTAACTGATGAAGTCAAATTTGAAAGTTCTTTAAAAGAACTTAAAAACAAATTGACTAAAAAAGAGAAAGAGATCAGCAGTCTTAAAGAAGAGCAAAGCATAACCAAAACTCAACTCCAAACTATGGTAGAAAAATACCATGTTTGCAAAAAGGAGTTGGAGTCCACCCAGATCACCTGTGAAAAATGGGTGGAATCATGCAAAGGGTATGAGGTTATGATTGAAAAACATATTAAAAGCAACGTAAAATTTGGTGTTGGTTATAGAAAACATGATGATGAAAACACTGCTTTTGAAAAATCTGTTCAAACCACTGATGTAACCACTGAGTTCATCCCCACAAACAAGAATGGCCAAGAAGTGAAAATCACTGATAAACTTGGTAACAAAATCACACTTGACAGACCAATGGGATCCTCTACTTTTGAGGAGCTTGAAAATTATCAGTTTAAACCAAAATGGTCTGATGAGTGTGATATTCTTGAAAATTTCAAGCCCATGGACTTTACATCAACTGATGGTGTCAAAGCTCCAAAAGCTAAGGTCATTCCTCTCAAGGACATCCCAACAGAGGTTAAAACCTCTGCTGCAAAGGAGTCCGAAAAGAGAAAGAAGAAAGAAAAGATCAATAACCTGTTTTGAGAATTCTGTGAGAAAAGGAATCATCTAACAAAAGACTGTTTCCATTTAAAAGCTTATGATTTGAACAAAACAAGTGCCATTGTTCTAGCTGAAAGCTGCATTGTTTGTGGTAAAACAAACTACAAAACTCAAGCATGTGTGTATCTCAAAAACTTTGATGTGAAAAAGAATGAGTACATTGCTAAAACATCCTTGAGTCCATCAACATCATCTGTCAAATTCACCAAGAACCAACCACTGTTTGTGCCAGTTCAAACAGCTGTTACAAAACAGCTGAACCAAACATCTGTCAAAAGAGATGTTCAGGTTACTGATGCACCCCCTGCCAATCAGTTCAGAAAAGGCAAGGAAAAACAGTCTTACCAAAGGATTCCACACGTTTATGAGGCCTACAAAAGGCCCTCTAAACCAAAAGTGAACAGGCATCCTTTTGGGTACCAACAGGTGATTGGTCAAGACCCCCAACAGTGGTTAGCAAGAAACAGTACTAAAACTGTCCAAACCCCTGACCTAACCACTGTCCATCAATATGCATCCATCCCAGACACTGTTGAGACCCCATCCAAAGCCTTATTGGCTTTGGAAACCCTAATGAACTAATCCTTTTACTTCATGTGCAGGGAGCTTCTGCTTGTTTAGATAGCCTTTGGTATGTTGATAGTGGAGGCTCCAGGCACATGACTGGATGTAAAGCCCTACTCAAAGATTTCAAAATTCATGGAGGGGGTGATATATCCTTTGGGAATAACAGTAAAGGAAAGGTTCTGGGGTCTGGCACAGTACAGTCTGGAAATGTAAAATTTGAAAATGTCAATCTAATAGACAATCTGAAATTCAACCTCCTGAGTGTTTCACAAATGAGTGACAAGGGGTATGGGTCATTCTTCACAAAGGAGTGTTGTAGGATTGTTGGACCAGAAATGGTCAAAAAGATTGAAGCAATAATAAAAACTGGTCAAACAAAACTTGTTGCTCAAAGAAGTGGCAATGTTTATGTTGTTGATATGTCAAAAGAGTGTCCCAGAGCTGATGCCTGTCTGTTCTCAGCTGCCTCTAACAAAGAGACAGAACTTTGGCACAGAAGACTGGGGCACACAAATCTTAAGACAATCACTGAAATTTCAAAAAATGGTTTGGTAAGAGGCCTACCACAAAAATTGTTTTCATGTCCTGAACATTACATTTCCTGTTTAAAAGGAAAACAGCATAAAAGTTCTCATAAGTCCATTGAAGAGTCCAAAACAACCCAGTGTTTGCAAATGCTACACATGGATTTGTTTGGCCCAGTTCA